>CAJHZI010000270.1:0-10000 GCA_905160935.1 Enchytraeus crypticus
AAATAGCATGTCTATACAATGTGATTCTTCGAGGGAATTTGACCACAATCAAATGAGGATTGTCCAATCTGCTAGTTTCCCTGACATTGCCTCATAGCGAGGAACCGGACGTTAAATTCTTATTGGACTTTGGACTGATCTTCTTGATTTTGGAATTTGCACCGCTTTTGGACCTTCTTTTTGTTCGCCGTCTTGATTTTGTATAAATAGTGCTCGATGTTGTTATTAATGACTGTAGCACTCTAATTGTTGTTATTATTATTATTGCTATTATTGATTATTGATTACTGGGAGCATTGAAAGCAATACAAACCCAAGTGCAGGATCGACAGCAATAGCCTTCGGGACTTCCATTCCTCCTCTAGCAATCACCTTGTAGATGCTTCCACCCGCTGCCACGTCATCATTAGTCACCAAGACCAAAGCGTGACGCTCGTCTGTGACGTAGACATTTCCTGTCAGCCAATCCACAGCAATCCCATTGATTGTTAGGTTGTCGTTCAGCAGGAACCGAACCATCCGATCATCGTTCCACTTAGCCGCGTCAGTCCATGGCTGTCTGGTTAGAACATTTCGCTCCGGATCACTCCAGTACACCTAACCAGAGTTAGTAAAATAAAGAGTTCGAGTTTTGATATAGGCTCGCAGGTGATTCGCTAGATATTTGTTTTTGTTTGTTGCTAAAGTAACAGTAGTGAATAGTTACAACGGTAAACCACAATGACGTTAAACCATCAAAGTATTATAGTAGTGCCTCTAGGGTAATGGCTAACGTCAGGTCCTTTGTTTATAACTCTTTTTTAATCAATGCTATCCACAGTTTTAATTTTGATCTCTATATATTAAGTTGTTATTGAATTATCTAAGGGCATTTGGTTGGTGAGAGTCTAGGCTCCAGAAATTGCTACAAAAATTTAAACGGATGGAAGTCTCAAATAGGGGATTGGCTGGTGATGGATTCAAGGGAGGGTGGTGAAGATGATGATGATGGTGATGATAATAAAGATGTTATTGAATTATCTAACATCCCTAGTCGCAGCCTGTCTCAAATACTTTTCCCTTACATTATTCCTTCTACTACACTCTCTAGCAAATCTCGTCTTATATTTATTTTCTTAAGTCTGAAACGCTACTTTGAATTTAACATGTAGGCCTAGGCTCGTATTCAACTCGCAGAAGTCTTAGTTTTTAAAGTAAAATATATTAAATTATATGCTGCTCAAGCGATTTACTTTTATTATTAGCAGTAGCGAATATTCAACACCTTGCATGCGTTACTACGTAATAATCACTGACGCTTACACTTCTCTCTCTCTCTCTCTCTCTCTCTCTCTCTCTCCCTCTCTCTCTCTCTCTCTCTCTCTCTCTCCATCATAAATTATCAAACATTATCACTATAAAGGTGCAGAGCCTCAAAAGTCATAAAAAGTTTTCTCAAAACGACAGCTAGAGAGAATAAGACGTAAATTTTGTTTAACAACTGCTGGTTAACTTCTGTCAAAGTAGCTATCAGGAAGATAGTCAAATCTCAACGCTCACCAATAAATTACGAAAGTTTAAATAGACTCTTAAAAATAAAAAAATGCAACATAAGAAGAAAAAATCCAAATAAGCTAGAGTTCATAAGATTAGTTATAATTGACTAGACCGCGAATTTTCTATACCGATTAACTGGAAAACTTATATACAGTATATACAGTATATACAATATATATATATATATATATATATATATATATATATATATATATATAACTATATCTATAGCAATATATATGAACTTATTGATTGACGGAGTGCTACATCGGTGGACTGTACACATAGTATGCAGAACACTAGAATGAGCAAAAGAGAAAAGGAGATATATATATATATATATATATAGAGAGAGAGAGAGAGAGAGAGAGAGAGAGAGAGAGAAAGAGAGAGAGAGATCTACAGGGTGAGTATAAAAAAAGATAACATCTGCTAAAAGTTTGAATATCTCAGGCTATTGTTAATATTTTCAAACCAAACTTTTACCAAATACTAAAGGACCAATTTCTGATGGGGTGGCCAATTTTCATCCAATTTAATGCATAGATTGGCCAGTTATGCAAGTTTCAGCAGAGCAACCCCCCGTTTTAACTGTAAATAAAATAATATTTTATTAAATTTTTATTTTGGCCCTGAAAAGGGCCGTTGTGGTGGTTCATAAAGAACCAATTGTATCTGCTAGCATTACTGACTATTCGATATGCTTTCCTCCGGCTGCTACGCAGGATTGCAGTCGCTTTCGGAACGCTAGGACAGCCTTGTTAATTCCAGCTTGGGGCACTCTCTCCCAGATTGATTGTAGCACTTCCTGCAGTTCTGTCTTGTTTTTAGGCTTCGGCAGGTGTTTCTGATAGAGATGCAGCATGGTTCCCCAAACATGGTAATCCAGAGGATTTAGATCGGGAGAGTTTGGAGGCCATTCATTCTTTTGAATGAAATCCGGGTTTCTCTCGCTGATCCATTCCTGTGCATGACGAGAAGCATGAGCCGGAGCACCATCCTGCTGAAAGATGAAATCATTTGGTAAAAGAGCATTGCCATCATCAAACAGCTTGGGAAGTGAAGTATTGACGTAATACTGAGCGTTCACCTTTACCTTCTCGTCAATGAAGTGCAATCTGCCCTTACCGTTGTAGCAAAGGCCAGCCGAAACCATAACACGCTCAGAGAACTTAGCACGTTGAACAGCAGTCGCTCGGAGCTGATTTCCTCCTTTTTCCCCGCTGCCCACACACGGTTGTTTGACTGTTCACAGGCGGACTGATGTAAATAACTAGCATAAATAATTTCTGCGGCATAAAATTTATTCCCATCCTTAGATCTAATGCTAAATTATTTTTTAATAATCCCGAATTAGGCAAATATGGGGGGTTGCTCTGCTGAAACTTGCATAACTGGCCAATCTATGCATTAAATTGGATGAAAATTGGCCACCCCATCAGAAATTGATCCTTTAGTATTTGGTAAAAAAGTTTGGTTTGAAAATATTACCAATAGCCTGAGATATTCAAACTTCTAGCAGGTGTTATCATTTTTTACTCACCCCGTAGAGAGGCTTAACTAGACGCTTATCTTTACAGCTTAATACAATTACCTGTTTATTAACTGGATTATAGTCAATGGCTCGGATCAGGTATTCGTTGCGCGGTTGACAGCTGATGAACGAATACGAATAGTAGTCGCTCACATTCCAGGACTCAGGTTGCTGCAGAACACCGCGGAGCTTAGACCACGGTTGCGAATACTGACTCCATAAAACTGCAGGTAGCTCTGATCATAAAATTTTCATTAATAATAAGCAATCCAAATATTTTCAGAGTAACATCATAACTTTAACAACAAATTGGATTAATCAAATTATAATTTCCAAAAGTTACCAAACAGCGGCTAGTTGTGGTATGTCAGCCGTAATGTAATATTGTTTTGTCAGAGTAGTATTTTCATACGATTAGGTAGAGGGAAACTCGTCAGTTGGACAACAATCTACTTTGTTGATTTAATTACGTCTAAGATTTTACAACCACAGCGATTCGCCCGAATTTTCAACCTACTATGACCCACAGGTCCTGCCTTCTATAATATAAGAAGTAAGGCAAAGTGAAGCCGCTGAGACACTAAAATAAATAAAAATAACCACGAGAAGATAACAATAACCTTGATTCACCATAATCAAGTAAGAATTCGTGCTCATCTTTTAATCCGAAGACGATATCAGTGAATTTCATGTAGAACCTACAACTACATCACCAAAACTCGCGATTGCGCTGACAGGAGATAAAGTTAGATCAACAACAGTCATTCATTAGTCATATCAGAAAATATTGCAAGAAGTGTCAAAGAGGGTCTGAAATAAAGGGTGACTTTTTAAATCTTTAAGCATATTAAAACAGGTTCATAACTCTCTGATAAACATTAAGTTAATGTGATGATCTCCAGGTTTTCAATTCCTACTAGCTAAGTGCAAGATTTAAACTCCAAACGAGATCGATCGTCACTGGCATCCATTACGGACATGAAATGGACGTTAAACTCGACTTATATTTAACCTACGAAAATATCGAGGACGCTTAAAAACTAGGATTGTTTATTGACTAGGCTATTCAACGAAGATATGGAATTAATTCTAGTCCTAAGTCCTAACTAAAACACACACCTGAAAAACATAAGCACAAACTATTAGATTAACAGAGCATTGGCAATTTTCTCAGATGAAAATAATTTTAAAAGCGAGAATTCTTACAGCAATATTTAGGCCTATCTGCGGGGTACTAATGAAAATTATTGATAAACTTCTGGTTTCAAATGGCACTTTGCACTTAAAAATCGAATTATAGAAACCTAAAAAAACAAAATTTCTGCACTAAAATTGTAACGCTTGAAACGGTAAATGTTCTCATTCAGTGAAGCACAGAAGTGTAAGTTACTATTTACGAGTCGATGGAGTCACTATTCTTAAAAAGTGGAATCAGTAGAGATCTTAGCTTGATTAACTTTACAGAGGTCATTCACAATCGTTCAACCACCATACTACGATCTAGGGAGGAAATTTTACCCAATTCTGCCCTCAACAATTTATTTCCGCAAATAGATATTTACTGTACTTTTGGGTTATAACCATATGCAATACGTCATGGTACAGTATTTTATAGGCATTAAAGTATAAGCCAAATTGCAAACGGTCGAAAACAACGCGAGCGAAACAAAACAATAAACGCTTTAGTAACAGTTCAAAATTTCTAACCAAAATAAATTGAATTCTGTCTTCGATGTAAATTATATTCAATTTTGAACATCTCAAGCTGCCATTGGATATAAAGGTTTCAATAGACTTTATCAAACCCTTTGGATTTTTTTTACCTATCTATCTATACATGTAATTACGGCAATAATTATATACACGATACCATTTTCGGGGATTTATATAAAGAAAAGGCAGCATTATGATACCTTCACCAAGCCTCTCTCCCACAAAAGGAGGATTTCGCTACGGCCCAATGAGCATCATATAAGCCATACATTGGTATATATGTGTTTGTGATATCTTATAGCGTGCAGTCAGTTTGTTATCCTATATATTACAATATGAAATGAGTAGGAAGATAAGAAAGAATATATACGTGGTCAAATATGACTAATGATTGGTGCGGTGCTATACACGAACACTGAGTAATTCAAGTCTTCAATTCATTCGACGCCACAACTCACACAATACGACATCTGATCAAAGGGTTTAAACGCCAACGGCGAATTGTCGCTTAAAAAATCAGTATGCTTAAATTCAGTTAGCAAAATTGTATTTCAAATGAACGACTAACATTAAAATGTATGATCGAATTGGAGCGTCTATCGGCAATCTCGCCTAATTGCAAAATCGACACTCTTTTTCTCCCGCAAAAGGTTAAGTAGGCTTAATTGACCCTCTTGTATTTTATAATGGGCTTGCACAGTTATGGATCTCACTTTGTCTTCGGTACTCGCGTATGCAGGTGTTTTCAGGTCATTTAGCAGTTGCGTAGTTCTTTCGATTTATCTCATTTTAAGTGACGAATAAAAATGAAACAGTTAAATATGAGAGCGTAAAATATTATTTCTTTGAAAGTGGCGTTTTCTGATAAATATTGACTGAAAGACTCCATAGTGACGCATCGTATTCTGTTACTACCATACTATAACGTATGTATACGTGACATGTTGTAGAGGGCAGCCTGAATTTGCTTGTTAGTGCACTGTTACATAGATCTGTACGCAGTTAAAAGACGAGCAAGAAACAAAGCAGGTGACAGATGGTATATTTCTTGAGATTCGCGCATTCGTTCAATTAAAATGTGAACTATTCAGCCATACAGCTGCTCACTACATCGTAGAATCTCCTATATCAAATAAATGACCAGAAACGTAACGGCCTCTTCCTGACGGTGTAAGGGTTTAAGGAACAAATTCAAGTCATTCTGATACATACCGTTAGCTACTTGTTTGAGAGCTACATCAACGCTTGAGCAAATCGAATAGAATGCAAATACTTAGATTTATCGCATCTCATACTATTGCATCATAGATAAAATCAAATAAACTTATAATTGATTAAGCGTCCATTCTAGTAACCGTAGTCACCAGCTAAATGAATAAACGCGTTTCCGGTTAAAGATTAATTAAAATATTCAAAAAAATTTTAAGTCAGTTTCTTTTCTACAAAACAAGTCAATGACACGATGAGCACTGGATTTGAACCCATCACCTACTGAAATCCAGACAGACACCTTATCGAAGTTTTAAGGATCTATTATTATTGCCTATATTCTAACAAGATGCCTACGTTTCCTCTTTGATTCGTGGTTTTAATTTTCTCTCATTGTTCTCTGTATTTGCTAGTGCGTTCAGGTGATGTTGATGTTCAGGTGATGTTCAGGTGAAGTTGAACTGCAGTTCGTAGTTACGTGCTTCGTTTGAGACGTCCCTGACACCATCCTCGAATAGGGAACGAAATGTTAAAGATGCATTGTACTGTGGTGTCAAAAAGTTACTTTGAACCAGGTGTAAGAGAATTTTATGAATTTCCTTCTGCTAAGCTGCAAACAAGGTGCGATATGCAATGAAGGGCTAGATAATGCGGGGATATGTAATGCCTGGTATGTAATAACGGGATATGTAATGAATGGATATGCAATGACGGGATATGAAATGACGGGATGTAAAATGAAGGGATATGTAATGACGGGATATGTTATGAAGGGATATGTAACAACGGAATATGTAATAACGGGATATGTGATGACGGGGTATGTAATGACTAGTATGAAGATGTGATGAAGTGGAATGTAATGACGAGATTTGTAATGACCGGATATGTAAAAACGGGATATGCAATAACGGGATATGTTATGAAGGGATATGTAATAACTGGATATGTAATGAAGGGATATGTAATAACAGGATATGTTATGAAGAGATATGTAATGACGGGATATGTAATGACGGGATATGTAATTACGGGATATGTAATAACGGGATATGTAATGACTGGATATGTAATGACGGGCTATGTAATGGCGGATATGTAATAACGAAAATGTAATGACGGGATATGCAATGACGGGATATGTATTGACGGGTTGTGTAATGACGGGATATGTAATGAAGGAATATGCAATGACGGGATATGTAATGACTGTATATGTTATGATAGGTTATGTAATATGGGATACGTATAATAGCGGGATATGTGTTAACAGGATATGTAGTAACAAGATATGGTATAATAAGAAGAACTTACGATCTGAATTAAGCTGAGCCGAGACTGTAACGAGCAGTGAGACTAGACAAACGTAAAGTGTGATGAACCTCTTCAATATGTTATGTACATGTAGCATCGACATCATCTCCATTCTGAAATTCAATAAAAGAATAGAAATATACGTATATATATATATATATATATATATATATATAAAGCGTATATTGAATTATTCATATATATTGAATAAATAATTCATATATATTGTAACAAGTGCTATTGTCAACAACAATAACATCTTTCTTTTCTGTATGTGTGTCATCTCTGCTGTCGTTCAATCTTTCGTACTTTAGACCTTGTGAATTGACTAGAAATGACTTGAAATACTTATTACTCACTTCTTCCCAAGAAGTCAACCTGAACACTCCTTCCTGAGTGAGAACAGAGAGAGAGAGAGAGAGAGAGAGAGAGAGAGAGAGTTTGTCTTATACCTTTCGACACAACAGCTTTCTTAAGCAAAGTATACTTTGTTAAGTATTACTGTGTGTGTATACATTTGAATACTTATTCAATATTGTATTGTATTTAATAAAATATTCTATATTTTGTTATTGAAATACGGTCGTATCAAGACTTCATGCTAGCAACTTATACAGTGGTTTGACCACTTGGAAAGATATACAGTCATTCTTGTATTGAGATACGAGCCAGGATACAGTGAATTGTTCACAACAGAACTGAGGTAGTTTCCCCTTTTAGTATTGAAAATGCGTCAAAAGGCCCCTAGACGCCCGAATGAAAACGCATCACTTCCATAATATATACATGTACATATATAATTTTATATAGATATACATATATATATATATATATATATATATATATATATTACATATTACATGTATATAAATTATGCATATATACATGTATATGCAATATATACAGTATATTGCATATATATATATATATATGCAATATATATATATATATATATATATTGCAGGGACGTCATATATATAAAAATATATATATATAGACGTCCCTGACATCATCCTTGTATGAGGAAACGGACGTTAAACCTTTAATATTTAATATAATCTATATATATATATATATATATATATATATATATACACATGTATATAATCTTGTATACTGTACATATTATACAGCTATATATATATATATATATATATATATATATATATATATACAGTATGTACATCTACATACATGTACACGTATATATATATATATATATATATATATATATATATATATATTTATATATACCCAAATATATATATATATATATATATATATATATTTGGGTAAACAGGATTGTTTTCTCAGGGAATGACGCCACTGCCCAGTAAATGTTAGTCGAAGCTGAAGAAGGCATAGGGGGCCCACATCGTCATAAGCAGAATCCCCCAAGAATAATGGTATATTAAACAGAATGTTAGGCCTAAAGATCATTTAAAGATCCACACACATGTGGGCATGAAGAGGAAAACGGAAGATAGAGATGAGTGGATGCATTATATACCATGGACCTGCCAGTAGGCAGTAAACTAAAGGTATACCTACAGCATAGAGTGATTTGGAATTACTGTAGGCTGTTGATTACTTTTGCTACAGAAATGCTGGTATAAAACTACAGTTGTTCGTATTTTGCAAAAAGAGATACAAATATGAATCCAAAGTCACAATTACACGTCCACTAGAGTCTCATGTGTATATCATATACATTATACATATTTGCAAAGCATTTATATATATATTATATTGCATATATATAAAATTTATTTTTACCAAAGAATATTTCGAAAAGGAGTTGAGGATAAACAATGTAAATGAAGAATAGGTTGACGCAAACATAAATTTAAAAGCTAGTTAAAGCTCATTATAACGTGTTTCCTCACTCGAAAGCTATTTCAGTGATGGGGAAACCCAGGATTTGAACCCCGCACATACTGATCCATGGTCGAATAGCTTACCGACTTCACCACTAACTCTAGACAAATGCTGCTCGCGTGATGAAATAGTTACCAACCTGAGAAATCCAGAAGATTGCGAATACGACGAAATAGACGATACTTAATCCCGTTCAAGTAGGCTTTTACTTAATTTTGATTCTTCTGACAAATATATTCTTCTGAAGGCCTATAATTACTAATAAATTAAGTTTTGCTACCAAGTGTTGCTAAACTTTTAGTACATACTTTTGTGGTTCAAATTTTAACTTGTAATTTAGTTTATAAAACAATACCAGTTTGTTTCAACTATTATGCTTCTAAAGTTTCCAGTTACTTAGTTACTCATGTTACGTTAAATCCTTTAGTGCTTTTTTCAATCGCATGCTAATCACCGTCTCTATTGTAGGCTATGTTAGGTTACGCTCTATCACACCCCAAACCTAACACTAATAACACTCAACCTTCCAAGTGTTACTAGTTACTACTACTTAACAGTAATATGCGTGGAAGTCCTTCAACAATTGTGCATTGAATCAAATATTATTAAATCAAATATTATTAAATAGTAGGCCTATTCATTGTAATTTTTTCATATAATAAATCTATCAATAAGACATATAATAAATCTATATGTAAGACATACTAAATCTACCCAGACAATTTTTGATCACCGGACTGGCTTTCGTTTAGGACCTTACTTCTCCTCAGCACATTCCTTTTGCAGATTGGTCTGGGTGAATTGATCTGTAGTGAT
>CAJHZI010000270.1:15000-282500 GCA_905160935.1 Enchytraeus crypticus
ATTTAAACCTACTAGAATGGCTACCATTTTTCTTTCGTTCACCTATTTTAGAGTTTAGATTATTGGCTACTGAAGGCTCATTGAAGAAATCCAGGCAATTCCATAAATTTTAATTACGTTTTCAAGTTTATTCTTAAAATGTTAATCGACATTTCCTTTACAACCTCCTCAATTACTTAAAGGCATTTCATACATTTTCTACGGTATGAGAAAAGAAAAACTATATGTATCTGTGCTGACATAACAATTCTTAGCTAAGACCTCTCACAAAAGCGTAACAAATTTTAATAGACAATTGTTTCAAGGCGGTGAGATTTTATGCCATTTGAGACACAGTATTTGTCACTATCTTGCAATCCCCGTTTAACTGCCAGTATTCATCATGCGTATTTTACAGTCCTACTTAATGTTACATCTCGTTCTTACTGTAGCCTAAACAAGTTCTTCCTGGTGCCTCATAATACCGAAGTCATTGTCGACCATTCTGTGAGAAGCACTGGCCTGGTTAGCACGACGAGGTTATAAATTATTCTACAAAGGAAGAATAAATTTAAATTGTGTAACAAGTTAATATAAAAAAATTAATAAAACAATAATTCTACTGCAATGAAACAAGTTGCACTAAGAGAGAGTTCATCAACTTCTCTTTTAGTATGTCAATAAATTTTGAAAAGTTATTGTTAATTTGTTTATCCAAAAAGTTTTACGTTATGATATTTTGCTAAATGTCACAGCCCTTTGCACATGCTGAGTCAGATATAGGTTAGTTTACTTGTCTAGAGTAGTCAATATCACCTCCAGCCTCCAGGGTATACTTCAGAGAATTAGCAATCAAATTTTCGTCACCCCAGTTACGCTAGTAACTTAGGATCGTGTGTGGAAAATTTTGTATCCTTCCAAATATTTCATTTTGTCTTCACAGAAATCTATCGACTTAAATTAACAAATAAGCTTGCAATTAACTATTAAGCAAGTAACACCATTAAAACTAGCAAGTGAACTACATTAAGTAAGTTTAACTATGTCTAATTGTCTATGCAAGCAAAGCATAATCTGGTTGACAATCCTGTTACACTCCTAGACTATAAATGTAAGCCTACATGTACTTGTGTAAATTCTAGAGGTAGTTTGAGCTCTATAAACATTCGTTATCTTTAGATGAGTGGCCTAAGACTATTCAGATAGGAGAACATAGAATACGGTTCTGCTTCACCTAAGGCCAGGTTCATATAGTCAGCGAATAATAATAATTTGTAAGTGATGATACATAATATTTATCACAGGCTCACAGCTATTGTTCACAAGTCTTAGTATACTGTATATCAAATTCTAAATCGAATTTTGAACAAAGAACCCGGATACTTTAAAACAAATTAGCTTACAATTGACCATTAATGTAAAAGGATTCAATCAAGATCGCGAGGAAAACAAAGAAAGATTTTTGTATTACAGTTGACTGAAAGCTACGTAACTGTATAGATAATATAGACTATATATAATCCTAATCTCCTAATCCTAATCTCGGTAGAGGCAGGCCGAGATTCGGGATGTTAGAATGTTAGATGATTTAAAGACCCACTCATATGTATGTGGATATGAAAAGGAAAGCGGAAGTCAGAGTAGAGTAGAGGTGTTATATACTATGGACATGCCAGTAGGCAATGCACTAAGATATATATATATATATATATATATATATATATATAATGTATATATATTATATATTAAATATTATATAAAATATATATATTATATACTGTGAAAGACCGTCCTGAGGAAATACCAATGACAAATATAGAAACATGCGAGCTTTGACCATAGTGTGCTGGCAGTGAGATTGGATTGCAGAGGCTCAAAGTCGACCTGCGCAGAGTTAGGATTAGGGGTGTGGGTTGAAGAAAGATATTAAACACGTTCAGCCATGTATATATATATATAGTATAATATCATCCAGGAAATGTGGAGAAGTTATTAACGCAGAAGTACTGCTATCCAGTAAAGAAGACATATAGCAAGGCATATAGGAAGTTTCATATAATTGAGCCACAACCAATCAATCACTAAATCAATCAAAATTTAACTTCCGGTTCCTCGTCATAAGCCAATATCAGGGATGGCAGAGCGTAGAAACAGACGCAGAAACACTACACGTCAACAATGATGGAATATATGAGGAGTCAGACAAAGTTGATGAATTTAGACGAAAAAGACCTTAGGTGAATAATAATAATAACAACAATTAGAGTGTTACAGTCATCAATGACAACATCGAGCACTATTGAGAAAAAATCAAGCCGACGAGCAAAAGAAGAAGGTCCAAAAACGGTGCAAATTCCAAAATCCAGAAATTCAGTCCAAAGTGAGATTAAAGAACTAACTAAAAGGCTCACAACCGAAAGCCACTAAGATAAAAACAACACAAAGAAAGAGTTTGATTATGTGGACCCCGTAGCAACTGAAAGTGAGTACGACGGGTAATTAACAGTATAAATATAAATAAGTCTATTACTCACCAAGGATATTCGGTAGAATGTAATCCTTAATTGAAAATAATGAACAAGTCTTGCATGAACTCTAAAAATAATCGTTCCTGAAATCTTCGGACAGAAAAATCTCGTCGTACTAGCTCTTACGAGAACGCATTATTGTGTAAACTTTAACTAATCGAGATGACTGCAGCACAGCGGAACTCTCTATGCTGCGCAATGAACGCCTGTGGGAACTGAGAGTTTTGAGTTACTACTATTGGGTTTCTGCTCAATTGTCTAATAAGTATTTAACGTCTAAACTATTTTGTAACGCTTGAATGGACTTTTTTAGTTGGCCGCTCTCTGTAGAGACCGTAGCAGCGACTGATCACAAGCATTTTCTTATATTCGCCGCCCTTAGTAACAAGAGTCCATCTAATCGTGCCCTCTAAACTAACGACCACTAAAGTCTAGGAAATAACTAGAACGGGGAAGAATAACTGCAACGCAGAATTAGATTTTTTATAAGCCTAGATTGGTAGAAAAGTGACGAAAACTTTCTGCAAAATAATTGATATAGAATCTTACATAAGAACATACTTAGGTATATACACATAGCATATTACAACTACATATGGCACATTACATTAGGTATATTACAACTGCACATTTTAGGCCTAATAAACAAATAACTTTAATACAACGTAAAATACAGCAGAAATCTTAATATAGCGATCATATCAACATAGTGTATAAAAATACAGTGAATACGGTAATATTTTGAATACAGAAATACAGTTAATACTGCAATACAGACAACATGGCAATATAGTAAATATAGCAAAAACAGTGAATGCAACAATACAGTGAGTAAAGCAATTCAGTAAATACAGGAATACAGTGAATGTATCAAAACAGTGAATACAGCAATAAAGAGAATGTAGATATACAGTGCGTGCAGCAATAAAATGAATACTGCAATACACTGAATACAGCAATACAGTAAATACAGCAATATTGTGAATACAGCAAAACAGTGGATAATGCAATACAGTGAACACAGCAATTCAGTGAATACAGCAATACAATGAATACAGCGATACAGTGAATATTGACTCTCAAGTTATTCAATAACTTTTCTTGTCTACGTTAAGCATGTGTAACGTGAGGGAGATCAAGGAGTGTAATTGCTTTGTTCATTTTTCAAGCAAGTGTGAAATACAAACTCACATAATTTAGTATATCTAGATCGATAGGTCAACGTCTTTCACTGTTCTTAAAGAGGCGGCCAAATCATGGGCGAGCGAGGGCTATAAAGTACTAATCATGACGTAGACTCACAAAGGTCTCAAATAGAATACTGATTTAGTAACCTTGAGACAGCTCGCTATATATTACTATCCTGACTTCACAAATAAGATTGCATACAAATATACAAACTACGTTAATCGTCTGGTTTTCTGGTTTCACATGGATTCAGTAACAGAATATAAAACTAGAGTACAGTTTACGCCAGGTTCCTGTCTAAAAAGAATATAAGTAGCGTAGCGAGCACTCGATTTGAAAAGTCTCTCATAAATCAGTGCACGGACGCTAAACTCGCTTCTACTGACATCGCTTTCGAGTGAGGAAACTGACGTTAAAATTAGCTTTTACCAGCGTTTTACTGTTAGAAACACTCGCTCATCCTGTGAGTGAAGCTTACGAGTGTGGGCATGGAAGTGAAAAGACTAAAAAAACGCAGGAGCAAAGGACGAGTATACGATATATTACGTTATGATGACTCAGAAGACGTGACAATATTTTCAAATAACATAAATCACATATCCCCTGCGATGAATGACCACATCAACGCAAGTTATACGAAGGCCTGTGCACTATTATAAATACAACGAATAGTTGCGTAAAAATCTACGGCTAAGATTGTACTGCGTACTTAATTTGGCTGCATAAGGCTACTCACTGACAGGCCCTACAGATTCAACAATAAAACTTCCCGTTTTAGCAGTGATATCAATTACTATTACATTATAATTTGTCAATCGTCCAATTAAAGTAATATACATGTACATGTATTAAAAATGATTTTGAAACACGTTAGTAAATAGATTTTCTTGTAAAATGTTTCTAAAATGTGTAACTAATTTTGTATAATATTTCATTCTAGAAATTAAATAAACATAGGCAACCAAAGGCAAACTTCTTCAGATCAGCCTGGTAATCAATCAAGGTAACGATCAATTAATAGGCCTATAAATGCTACTGATTTATATAATCCATCACTCCAGCCACATATCAATCAATATGATGTACGTCAATTGAATACCAAATTAATGACTTTGCAAATTAAAGATAAAGAAATCATAACTAGCAATCAATTAATTTGATAACTAATCAGAAAGCAAGCGATAACTTTCAATTAATTTATGACATTAATTAATTAAATCGATTAATGTTTTTCTATACTTCAGATCTAGCTATAATTTCACGTCGATCCTAATAAATTAATTTCATACACATCAAGTACACAATGAATAATTTTATCTAATAGAGCGTTGTTTCGTCCAGGACAACATTGAGCACATGCTTATTTAAAAATAACCATTCTTAAGTTTTCTAAAATTATTTTCACAAATTCTCAATATATAATTTCAAAAATATAAAATCAGCAGCGCTGATTTGTAACTTCTATTTTTGTAGGAAGGTAATGCGTGTAATATTTAGTTTGGAGCATACCATCATTATATTAGGAATGGAAGATATTAAACTGGTAGCATTGGAAGCAATTGAAAAGATCAGTTAACCAAAAATACCAATAATTGAAGTGGATTAATTAAAACAAAAACACCATGTTAGCTAAAATCTGCGCTAAACTAGAAATAAGCTAAACTAGAAACAAGTTAAACAAGACATGTTTAAATTATTTCACAACATACTCAGTGCGACCGTATTCCTAGTATTTCCTAGACAAAAACAGGTAACTTAAAAAGAGCAGATATTCAGATATATCATATATGCTATAAATTTGCCACTAGGCAACCTAGATAATGAAAAAATAAGAAAAGTTGAGAGAGAATTATGCATAAAACACACAATCTTCTTCTTTGTGCACTGCTTACTGGCAGGACCACGATATATAGGCTAACACCTCCGCTCTTCTCTGCCTTTCGTTTTCCTATTCACGTCCACACACGAACGGATTAAATCATCAAACTTTCCTAATCTCCATCTGCCTGTGCTTTTCTTTCTTCCTTGCTTCTTTCAATCAATCCTACCTATAATATAAACTCATATTTTGGTCTAAAAGTACTACACTTTGGTTAACATCTTATATAGCTTAAATCAATCGATCACACAGCGAGTGACGAAGTGTTAAGTTATGCGTCTTATATATTTACACGGCGCCGGACAAAACTTTAATTTGCACATGGCAGTGGTCACGAATTCGCGATGTTTAAAGGTCGTGATATAACAATACAATAAGCCTATGTGTCATCACTTCACATACAGTAGAGTTAGGCAGCTTTGCAGACATCCGTAAAGTTAATAAATTCTGTGATATTTCATAAACTTTCTCAACACATACTCCGCAGTACTCCACTTCTAATACTTTAGAAGAGGAATCAGGGATCAGGGACTAAAAGATTCCGAGATCCAGAGGTTAAGATTCTATATTCAGGGACTAACAGAATCAGACGATAAGAGATTAAGAGATTCAGGGATTAAGTCTAGAGATTCAGGGATTATGAGATTCAGGGATTAAGAGATTCAGGGATTAAGAGATTCAGGGATTAAGTTAAGAGATTCATGGATTAAGAGATTCGTGGATTAAGTCTAGAAATTCATGGATTATGAGATTCGGAAATTAAGAAATTCAGTGACTAAATAAGCTTCTGCAGACGCTAACTTTTAAATGTTACCGTTCAAATTGAGGATAGCCTAGGAGCGATCGAATGTCGTTCAAAATTTAAACGAAACAATTCTATCTGCCAGTCTACGCAGGGGCGGATCCAGGAATTTTTTAAGGGGGGCCCGAAAATTTTTTTAGAGTACAATTTTTTTCCTTACACCTCGTCTTCTTCGGGACATGTGACACAACCAGATATATTTCTGTGGGTGAGGGGGCTCAAAATGTGTTCACTACTGAATTCGGCTCCTAGAGTGAGTGCATCCCCGTACCTTACACCCCCCCCCCCCGCTCATACCCGTAATAAAGTCAGTCAACATTAAATCCTACATTTGTTTTGGAAAAAGTAGGTTAATTTTATCATCTCTGAAGAAACTCTGAAGATCTCGACGAATTGCAAAAGTTACCTAATTTTGGTGGTGATGGTGGTGGAGAGGGGGATTAAGCCCCTCCCATCCAAAGCTGTTTGCACCACTGATACGGGACAGAGTTCACATTTTTTACTTACACCCTTTTTTCCTCCAATGCATAGGTTCCAGTGCAAATTGAGAGCAAGTGAAACGGTCAGCATTTTTGGACCCCCTTCCATTATACAGGGCTTCTAGTATATCCTAGAAAAAATTGAGCTATTGGAAATGAGTTTCCTGTCGTAACCCCCCCCTAACCACTGCCATTACTAACATATTTACACATCGAAATTGCCTTAGAAACAATGAAAATATAGTGTACAAATTTTTATCGGCGGACCTAAGGGGAGGGGGGCCGGGCCCCCTGGACCCCCTGGATCCGCCACTGAGTCTACGTGCACATTCTCTACTGGTATCTACAGATTTGATATATGTACAAAAATATGATCGTATTGCTTGAAGTTCCTATAAGACTAGGCTATCAACAGCTGATTGAGGTAATCACCAACGAATTTTCAATTGAAAATAATATTTTACTTACCGGTTGGATAGCCGAATGGATAGAAAGCTTGCCTAGTAAGCAAGTGGTCCTTGGTTCAATCCTAACCGGACCGTCTCTGACAGTATCCACTGTGGTACGGAAAACATACGTTAAATTTTGCTTTATAACTGCTTTATGTAAGAATGCGTAAGCAGTACGCAGTGAAATTAATAACAAAATTGGCACAAATATTCTTCATTATATTAGGAAGTAAACTGTTACGAAATGCGTCTTATACAAATAAATTTGTTTTGGTTGGATGATCACAGTATTAAACCAAGTTACACAGAGATTAATAAGTAGAATGACGCCGTCTATGGCCCAGGTCCAATTTGTTTCAAATAGATGCTGGCCCACATAGATGCTGGCCCACATAAAACATGGCCTCAGAGAAATAAAACAAGGCTCGATAGAAATACTTCTGGATTACGATTAAGAAACGTACGCAACAGCTTGTATTCAATTAAATTGTATAATTGTTTAAAATCGTCTGTCTTTCATAGACTTATATGGACTCAAGGCGTATAGTTATACATGTAAATTATAAAATGAAACAATCAAAGAAAGTGACTTTTTAACAGAAGACTTGTTACTAAATTCTTTCAAATGGTAAGTCCAAGGTAATAATTCCTTCTCACAACCAACTATGATGCTAAATTTTACGGTAAAGTATCTGGTTATAACAGCAACTAGTTGATTTTATCACAAGGCATTTGACTTAAGTCTAAAAGCAAAAACTAAAAACATCGACACTAACAAACAAAAGTAACAACAACAATTAGACAGCCCGTTCTGGAAAACGCATCAGCAATCCGTTTGATATTAATGTCTACTAGACGTCCACTAGACGTCCACTAGACGACCACTAGACGTCCACTAGACGTCTACTAGACGTACACTAGACGTTCACCAGACGTCCACTAGACGTCCACTAGACGACCACTAGACGTCCACTAGACGTCCACCAGACGTCCACTAGACGTCCACTAGACGTCCACTAGACGTCCACTAGACGTGCACTAGACGTCCACTAGACGTCCACTAGACGTTCGCTATACGTCCACTAGACATGCACTAGATGTCCACTAGACGTCCACTAGACGTCCACCAGACGTCCACTAGACGCTGAACGGCTGTAAAGCTAGCCGCATTTGGGAATTAAGTTCAATTAACCTCCACCTTCACATCAGAAAGCTTAAGCCAAAGCCAAGCTTAACGTCAATTTTCTGCTCGTTAGCATATCAGTTCAGGGGAAAGCATTGGATTTGAACCCTGCACCTATAGATCATCTGTAGAACAATATGCCAACAAGCCATTGGTTCAGACTCAGAAGGTTGGATAATGAACCAGTCAAGTGATTTGTCAGACATTAGGTCTAAGACACTAAGTTCTACAAATGTTACATTTATGACAGTAACTAGCTTAAATAAAACATAACTTGTGATAACCATAATGGGCTCATATCAAACTTTCATAAGAGAATTCTGTAACAAGAGAGCATGCAGAATGTCTGAAGCGCCTGTTTGATTTACGCACCAATACCCAACGAAGACACTATTAACAATATTACACGATCATAACATTAATGCCAGAACCGAACTCAGTTTAAAACATTTTTATATACACTACAAGCTTTTATAACTATAAGATAATAAATAACTAAAGAATAAATAATAGATACAAAATAATATAACAGGATAATAGTTCTAATATATGGATAGATTTCAGACGATGAACAATACAACAATGAATTTAAACCAATTTATAACAATGATACAAGAATTGAGTTAAAATCATCAGCAAAAAAAGGCAAAGGCATGGTAATATAATATGGTAGCACTGTACTATAATATCAGAATTTTATCATGAGCATCAGCAATGTGGTGCTATAATATACAAATTCAGTCAAAATCATCAGCAAAACCCGTGTAGCTGAAGAATAGATCAACCGTGGACTGCTGTGTCGTAAAAAGCGTCAAAGCACTAAAGTCCAACCAACGTCAGAAAAGGCATTCAGTTGCGGAGCGCATAGGTTGCAGAAATTGCTACCACATTTTTCTAAAACGAAGGGAAAAAATCTATTCGTATACCGAGCTAAGTAAACTTGTTTTTAAGGGAAGATTATGAACATGATGGAGAATCATGATCACCAGCTATCACCAGCTACATGGCATTATTGAACGCATATGATCGATCGTAAACGACATAGCAGGTTAATCCTGACTTAGTCCGAATGGAACGCAAAGCGCTTAATTGAAATCTTCAATAAACTGTTCGAAATACATACCTCTAAAATTCTTTATTTTTTATTATTAGACACACCAAAAGGGTTTAGTAACACTGTAAGAATCACTATAAATAAAATATTACATAAAATATCACTTCTTATTTTCTTTAGACTTTTAAATATATCTAAAACAAATACTTTATAAAATTATTATTACATACATTGCTCAACAATAGCCTGACTAGACACATGAATATACCAACAAATGAATAATCACGATTTGAAAAGAGACTTCTTATTGTAACATAAAATGTTAACATTGTGCCAAAAATTCGTCAATAGTAAAACTATAACAGTCATCAAGATACAAAAAGTGCATAGTGTAAAAAGGCTAAGCTAACTTCTTAAGCACAGCTTAGGACATTATTCAGAGTTTAAGTTGATACTAATTTGCTAACGCCACACGAAAACAGGCAATTTATAATAAATGTACAATTTATGCCAGTAATACATCGTTGGAAGATAACGTTGTGCTGTAGAACTTTTCTGATAAACCAGACGAGGATGAATAGCAAGAATACTGAGAGGAATTCCACAGAGTCTACATGTATAGATACTAAAGTTACACAATTAGACGTAACTAGACATTGTGATCTCTCTCTCTCTCTCTCTCTCTCTCTCTCTCTCTCTCTCTGTCTCTGTTAGTGCACTGTCTATCGGCAGATCCATGATCCATAACGCCTAATTTACAAATGTATGACTACAAATTATAAATGATACAGTACAGCAGAAATTTCTTTAACTTTCATCATCTATCAACATAATATGATAATATCATCAAGAGTCTTATTATTTGGCACACTTTTACAATTATCGGTCATTAACAAGATAGAATTCGTCACATAATGGCTAGGAATGCTAAAGTTTAATATAATTTGCGACGAGCATACATAGGATTCGAAGAGCCGATCAATATCGATAAGCTAGAAAGCAGTTAGATATCGATCAGCTAGATAGCAATTAGATATCGATCAGCTAGATAGCAGTTAGATATCTATCAGCTGGATAGCAGTTAGATATCGATCAGCTAGATAGCAGTTAGATATCGAGTAGTTAGATAGCAGTTAGATATCGATCAGCTAGATAGCATCTAGATATCGATCAGTTAGATAGCAGTTAGATAGCAGTTAGATATCGATCAGCTAGATAGCAGTTAGATATCGATCAGCTAGATAGCAGTTAGATATCGATCAGCTAGATAGCAGTTAGATATCGATCAGCTAGATAGCATTTAGATATCAATCAGCTAGATAGCATTTAGATATCGATCAGCTAGATAGCATTTAGATATCGATCAGCTAGATAGCAGTTAGATACGGGACACCTTTAGATCAACAGTCTGATACCTAAACCTGAAGGCTCAGCCATTGTGTCAACGGCTCAACCGGAGACATCTAGCAATCTGAGGTGCATCTCCGGACTCTACTTCAACGATCTCAGCGCAATATAACAATAACAATAACTTGACACCGCAAGTGTGTATGGCAAATAATTAGAAAGCTCTACAAGGAGACGACGGTGATAAGAAAGGACCCACAGTTCGACCTTCATCTATAAGACATCTTACCCAAACGTTGTACGTTAAGCCAAAGACTAAGCTATCTTCATTGCTGTACGAGTCTTGTGTTTCAACAGTAAACACGTGATGGGTATGTTTCAGTATCCAAGCTGAGTAATCACCAGATTCGCTTGCTACAGGCTGCAACCACAGCTCATAACTAACAGTCACGTTGCTTCCGATATAACGAACATTCACAGGAGGCGTCCAGCTAATCAGCAAACTTCGGTCCTGATCGTTAAACTGACACGTTATATTAATAACGCGAGAAGGAAATATCTCGTACTTGGTTTCTAACAGAGAAAAGCGCTGCTTTGGAACACCGGCCACAGCCTGGGCTACGACATCGCCAACACTCACTCGCGTGTCCTGATTGATGTGATATAACCAGTTAGGATCAGAGCAACACAAGTGTTCTCCCACTTCTTCCGTTGCTTCGATGTCTCGCTGTTCTTCCTCAGGGAGATGTGAGATTCCTCCGAGACTAGGTGTCCGGTTAGGATGCGCCGTGGACAGGGACTTGTCGATGTTTCTCCAGGACGCGTAGTGAACGTTCATTCCAGGCAGGAGGGCGAGGGTTCGATAGGGCGTGTAGCGAGAGGGGTTAATGCCATAGGGAAAGAGTTCAATGACCTGAGCGCCGGGCGGTAGAAATATGGACATGATTAGCAGTGAGCCATGCATACCAACTACATATAACAATTACATAAACATCTATTAAAATATTACTTGTAGTAAAATACTTGTAACAATTAAATACGCGTTTCGATAATTTTCATGTAGTGTCCTGGCCATTACAGAGTAGAACAACAAAAATTCACAAATTATAAAAGGTGGCTAAGAAAAAAACAGATAAATGCCAACAGAAGAATGATAAACTACCTTAAAAGACATATTTTCCTAAGCTAAAGGCTACATTGAGGTCAGAGAGGAGACTAGGGGGAAAAAACCCCGATTACGTCGGCGCTAAACCCAGAACTTTCAATCCCTTATCCATATCGTCCATGACAAGCTATAACTTATAGGCTATGCTATATATGGAGCTAGAATCACCCCTCGTTGCCCCTCCCCTCTTATTTCATGATCCTAGTCACATCCCATATTGAGGTTCGATGGATTGACTGATTGCACAATGAAGTGCTCCTGTTGAACTTGAAAGCAGACTTTGAGTAAGAATAAGTACCTTAAACCTGCCAATAGGCAGAATACGAGAGAGTGCCACAATATACTGTACACTATTTGCCATTTATACCGTTTAAAGTCAGTTTCTTCGCAATTTAATAAAACATCATTATAAAAATAATCAGCATTATATTTTGTTTTATCATCCAGAACGGTAAAGTTAACTTAATCAATATTAACTTATCCATTAATGAATAAAATACAAATTGTAATATATAACTAGGTACAGGCATTTAAAAAACAACAGAACTACTGAGACCGCAGGGAAAGAGATATCAAAACTAGTGCAATCCATATTAATTAGCATAAACTTATTCTACTTTAAGCTACAATTGAAGAAGTTCTGGAGAGCTTTGGTACAAAAATACAGTTGAAAGTGCATCCAGAAGTAGGAAGAAAAGCTGGATAGGACATATTTTAAGGGGGAAAGTTCACTAAAACAGGTAAAAGAAGGTAGAAAGGAAGGAGAAGAGGCAGAGGCAGGCCGAGATTAGGTATGTTAGATGATTTAAAGACCCACTCATATGTGGAAATGAAGAGAAAAGCGGAAGACAGAGAAGAGTGGAGGCGTTATGTACCATGGACCTGCCAGTGCAGTACAATGAGAGTGCAATGCAGTACACTCTGGCAGAAGTTAATATAAAGTACAACAAAATTTCGTACTTACTCAAAAAATGACACGTTGACACAGCGTGCACAATTTCTCTTATACTGTGGGTTTCCACAGAGAGAACGATGACTCTAAGAGAAAGCTTCTGAGCAAGAGCCAAAGTAAGCTCCAGCTCATTCAGTATTAGCCTAGTGGACTGGCGCTTCAACAGAACTGCAGTCTTCTTCGTCGACTTCGAAAGCTCTTCCTCTACATTAACTTTGTAACCATTACGTTGGCGCTTAGACATAACATCTTTGTTCTCATCTTTCCCTCTGAAAGGTAAATTTGCTTGCCTTCGAACAGAACAAGTTTGAGGCGAATTTTGATCACCAGCAGAAACCGTATTAAATGTATTATCGCAGAGCTGCAGTGATGTATCGTGGAAAGAGTTAACAGACATCTTAGCAAGTCTGTCTCGAATATATCTAGCAAACAATCTAATATCATAACCTGTAACCGATGTATTCTCAATGGGACCCTGAGGTTTGGCAAAACCATACTGGTACCAAATAGTATGCTTAGAGAGTCCTATCACAGCGCTTCTGAAGCGAATTATTTTTCCTGCAGCTCGCATATCTTTCTCAATGTATAATGGCTGATAATTCTTGTCGTCCGTGAATATTTCATACAATTCTGAGTATAATCCGGGATCCCAACCTTCAACAAACACAAGTCTTAAAGAAGAAGACTCATTTAATTGGGATTGCTCTCTGCTTTTACCTGCATTCATAAATCTCAAAGTCTTACTCCAAGTTTGAATTGTGTAATATATCGGGAGAAGATCATCATGAAAGATATGCATCAAATTATCCGGATTAAAGCGTCGCATGATGAGACATGGTTGGTCAATCACAGAGGCTTCTGTTAAGTTTTTATACATGGGATCTGCTTTGTCTACAGTTAGATCTACGTAGTTAAAATACTGAGCGTTATGATCGGCGACTGTAGATAGGTCAAGTAGTGCGGGATTGAAGCGATCTCGAGGCACTCCCACGATCTCACTGCTGGACGTGTGGAGGAAAGCAAACTCATTAAAATCTGGCACATAGTAGAGATTGCTGAATAAACACTGACGATCAAAGTGATTAGAACCAAAGCAAACAACTGATGAACTGATACTGTCTGTAAGCTGACCACCAGTCAAAGATTCTTCATTTCGTAGGTGGTTTTGATGAATTTCATTACGTGAATAATCTTGATAATTCACAAAGTCAGGTTTGTTAACGTTATTGCAACTGCAAGAACAGTTTCTCTTGTTACTGATCTCAATGCTACTAGACTTGTCTATGTTGTTCCCATTGCTACTAGAGTTGTCAATGTTGTTCCCACTGCTACTAGAGTTGTCAATGTTGCTCCCACTGCTACTAGAGTTGTCGATGTTGTTCCCATTGCTATTAGAGTTGTCGATGTTGTTTACATTGCTACTAGAGTTGTCGATGTTGTTCACATGGCTACTAGAGTTGTTGATGTTGTTCCCACTGATACTAGAGTTGTTGATACTATCGACACTCTCATAATTTGATATCTCATTGTTGATATTGCCGACATCGTCGCTGCTAGCAGTGCTCGATATATTGCTACCATCATTTTTAACATTACTAGAACCGTCACTGATGTCTTTCAAAAATTCAAAATTTTCTGAATTCTCCTGTTGTTCAATCCTACATCAAAACATAAAAAATATTAATCCTTCAATTCACTATTTGAGAAAATCAATAATCAATCATTAAGAATTTAACGTATGGTTCCTCGCCATAAGGCAAAGTCAGGGACGTCATGTAAAATATTACATAAGAAATATTACATAAGAAATATTACATAATATTACATATCGCATAATGCAAATTTATATGTATTTAATGAACTTATGAAAATAAGTTATATAAAAATAAACATAAATAATGAAATAATCTTTTTGATAATTTTTATGACAAATAACTTAGCAGAAATTGCAACATGTGTTATTTTTTTTAAAATTATGTTATAAATTTAACTGTTTAGCAGATTGCATAGAAGAAAATATATCGGTAAACACAATTGCCAATCATCTACCACTACTCACTGCAAAGCAAAATATAATATACACTACATGCAAATAAACGTAAGTCAATGACTAAATAATTTGTGTAACTGGCCTTAATAAATATCATTATTTAACCCACCCATGATCCACTGAAGTGACTCCATGTACATCTTCTGTACTTGATACTTCAGTATCTTTGCCGTTACACTCGGCTTCTTTAACATCTTGTTCTAGCAGTAGGGATTCTTGCCACCACATGGATATTAGAAGAGACAAAACAATAATCATTACAATGTTGATCAAGCAATGTACTGCAGACATGATAAGCTGAAACAATAAAATGTTCAATTAAAAATTGTAAACGCATCATTTCAGTATTTAAAGATGAACTTCGTGAACAAGATTGACAAAATATATTATACTATGAACATTATGCAACCAAACACATAATAGCATAATAAACAAATAGAAATATCTCAGTTCAAACTTTAAACATATATATTTTTTACATGTTGCTGGTCATTTAATTCTAATGATAATGCCATCAATAGCCTTCAATAAGCTGCTGAGCCCAGATACAGATAAAGCATTTACAGTCTCAACTGTTGAACTGCTCCAAAACTTTTCTTACTGTTTTGCATGTTAGTAGGAATCTGAGATACTCATACTATCTTAAGCTTTAGACTATTGGTCCAGATAGGCACTTATATATATAAAAAATTTAGTACCAATTTAGTCATTTAAATGTTAATTTTAAAGTAGTATTGCAAGGGTATGAACAGAAAATGTATTTAATTAAATCAAATTGATTCACAAGGTAATTTAAGAAATTTCAGTTTAGCATGCCATATATCCCTATAAGGGGTCGACACGGAGGGGAATAGGTAGGAAATGGAACATTAAGGTCGGCTGGCTATCCCTCCGCCTGACACCACCAAGAGGACACAACTAGGATTTTAGGATTTTCCCGATTGTCTCATCAGAAGAGAAAAAACCCACATCACTACGCAGTCTTGAACTCACAAGTTCTCGTTCAAGAAGCGAGCTCTCTAGCAGAGTGCCACAAGGAGTTCTTAATTCATACATTAGATAAATCAGTGATATTTTGTTGAATGAAAATAGAAGTTAAACTGAGATTAATCTGATTTCGTTTAGTAAAAATTGAAATGAAATTTGGAATTATTTTCAGAACTAAAGCAGAATGATAACGAAATTTTTGTTAAAATGAAAAAATGAATCAAAATAGTGATTAATATCAGAACGAAAATTATAGAGTTTTCTGGCTCAGTGCATGAACACTGGATGGATAG
This sequence comes from Enchytraeus crypticus, assembly GCA_905160935.1. NCBI lineage: Eukaryota > Metazoa > Annelida > Clitellata > Enchytraeida > Enchytraeidae > Enchytraeus > Enchytraeus crypticus. The sequence goes on from CAJHZI010000270.1 coordinate 31,336, forward strand.
AAAGATCGAAGAACAAAGCTTTTAATTGCCTATGAAACTGTTTGAAAAGAAGGAAAGGTTGGTCAGGAGAAGATGAGGGGTGCATGAAGTGGAAGGACAAAAATTCAAAATCTGAATGGCAGAATGCTGGAAGGAATGCCTGGACAGTATGATAAGAGAAAGAATGCTTGGCCTCTCTAGAGTAATTAACTTAAAGGACCTAGTAGAAGACGGCATGGAGGTAGGGTGTCCCACTTGTAGAAAATGAGACATGTAACCATTACCAGGTGTGGTATGTCAGAGTAAGTCAGAGAAATGGTCCAATAGAAAATAAGTTCTCTAATTTTGAAGCAGTGCAAGGACTTCAGGATTGCAGTAACAAGAGAGTATAAGGAGCTATAAAAGACTGCACATGCAATAGAATATAACTGCAACCTGTCAATCTCACTGCTGGGAAGATTCAAAAACAGAGAGTTGCAGAAGCAAAGCTTTGATTGCACGAAAGCAGCACTAACTGTACCCATAGAAGAAGTCTCAGGAGAAAGATAAGGACGTATGCGGCTAAGATCGCAAATGTGGACGAAACATACAGGTCTGTGACTTTTCAGGTGGTATGTTCATGGAATGTACAATGGTGGTCAAGGACCACACCAAGATTCTTCAAAGAGTAAAATGGAATAACTGTAATATCAGAAGAGAGAGCAAGAAACAGCTTGCACGGTTTGGAAATTTGTTGATGTGTCCCAAACAGTACAAACTCAGCGTTAGATGGATTGAGTGCTAAGAAATTAGCAGACATCCAGGACAACATCGACTAAAAGCTTTGCTGTAGGCTTTGTAAAGCTTTCACGTCTGGATAGGAGTGGCAGGTAAAGCAAGTTGAGTGGGGTAGGCAAAACGTTGATGGTCCAATGAATGAGAGTAGTTCTGAGAACTAGTGGAGTGGTGTAGAGGTTAAAAAGGATCGGACCAAGAGCAGAGCCCTGAGGCGCACTTTATTTAATGTTAGAATTTTTAAGACCTGTCTAGAGGCGTACTCTTGCACTTTAACCCTAAGAATATGACCAGTGAATTTGAGGTAAACCAGGCCAGAGCACTGCCGTGGATACCAAACCAAGCGAAAAGACATTGTACAAAGATTTAGTGATCCACGGTGTCAAAAGCTGCAGAGACATCAAGTTTACAGAGTCCAGTGACGTGTTTAGTGCACATGGGGTTAGTAATAGTGTCATAATAGATAGAAGAACAGTTAGCAAAGCGGTGTTTTGTGTATGCTGAATGGTGTTTAACGACATTTTTGAATGAATGTCAAAATGTGCCATAGTGCAAGGTTAAACTGACAATTATGGAAATTGTAGGTGCAAGAACATGGATGCATTTCAAGAGTGAAGTGGGGGCAGGATCAAGATCACGATGCTAAGTCAATACAAGACTTGTTGAGTAATCTCATCAATGGCTACAAGGGTAAAGCTATGAAGCCGCTCATCGATATAGATTTGGTCAGTTGAGGGTAGTGAGATAAGGAGCTGAAGAGAGGAGTGATGTAAAATCTCAAAGGTTAATTTTGTCAGAGAAGTGAAGAGCAAATTATTAGGGAAGTGACCTGCTACATTTTATCTTCGAGTATCTTCTGACCCACCTTTAGAATCATTGAATGGGGTTACCTTATTTATCCATTTTATTTTACCATAAATAAATTGAAATAAAAGGTTCATCGAAAAAGGCAGAATAGTGTACCGAGAGGATAGAGATAGTTAAGGGTAAGTTTGGGGTTAGAAAAAATGTGTGATATCATGATTAGGGTTGTCAGACGTTTGCTAATGAACACGATTTTAAATGAGTTTGAAAATGATTTTAAAAACTAGATTATCAATTACCATTACTATGTTTAAATAATAAAAAAACTCTGCGCGATGTCACTCGGTGGACACCAGAGCGGCCTTCTCAACCCTCTGCCTCCACCTATCACGATCCTGTGCAAAGTCATAAACATCACCATGCATAAGACTGAATTTGGTATAAATTGACTTATATAGTTTTATATAGAATATAATCCATCTAAGACAGAATTCTTGTTGGTTGTGACACCTCAACAGCTTCTGAAGCTGAATGGGAAAACTCTTTCGTTATCTTCAGATATCACAATAACACCTGTTTCTTCTGTGAGAAATCTTTGTGTTATCCTTGATAAACACCTAACCTTCCACGAACACATTACTAAAACTTCACAAGTATGTTTCTTTCATATCCGAGACCTTCGTCGAATACATCCGTATTTGTCACGTGAGACAGCTGCTACAATTGGTGCTGCCATTGTGCAATCGAAATTGGACTACTGCAATTCCCTGTTTTTAAATCTCCCTGGCTGGCTTTTGTAGTTCCAAGTACTAACATGTTACGCCCATTTTAAAGTCTTTGCACTGGCTAAAGATTAAAGAGCGAATCATATATAAAACTGCTTCGTTAACCTTTAAGTCCTTCGCATTCTAAGCTATCTAATCGTTCTTTCCGACATGCTGCACCGCAGATCTGGAATTCTCTTTCATCTAATCTTCGTAATTCTTCATCTGAAGCATATCGGCCTTTGCTTTCTTATGATCAGTTCCATAGGCAGTTGAAGACCTATCTTTTCCATCTCACTTTTCCATCCAGTGTCCATGAGCAGCGACCTGCGCCTAAACCTCCTTTTCTTTAATTCCCTTGACTTTGGACTGATTATCTGGATTTTGGAATTTGCACCGTTTTGGACCTTCTTTTTGTTCGCCGGCTTGATTTTGCCTCAATAGTGCTCGATGTTGTCATTGGCGACAGTAGCACTCTAATTGTTGTTACGTTATGTTATATGTTATATTACTACTACTAAGACTGCGCTACGTCCTATTTGGACCCTGCAGTAGGTTTCAAGATTAATTGATTCCACCTCGCTCTATCCTCAGCCAGATCATAGATGCTCTCATCTAAATATATGTTATATTACTATGTTTACTCTTTAATATCGCTCAAATTCTAATGTTTACGCTAGCTGCAGCTTATTTGTTCAATTTAATTTCATCATAATCATGTTATTTGAAAGATTTTCATAAAACTTACAGTATACATGTAAATATTTTTAAGTGTAACAATACTCTTTAATATATTCTGTATAGTAGCGTGAATCAAATTAACTTTTTTACGTTAGGACAAGTAACTGTAAAACACACAGAAGATTTAAAAATGTTTAAGTGTATTCTGACACAAAACGGGAAATCACAAGATGAAGCTGGAGATATGAAATTAGGCTGAGGTCACATTATTATTTGTAGGATAAAGCAGCTTCAGGATATAAGTTAATGTAACCGTTAGAAGATCGTAAGCCTGGAAAGCTCTTTAATAAGCGAGAAAGATGGGGGCAGACTAAAATCAAGCTTTAATCCGAGGTCACGATATTCGGAAATGCATTGGAGCAGGGTTTGATTTGTTAAATATGCCAAAGGGGTCGTTTGCTTGCCATGGGAGGGTACGTGGGGTTATCGTGGCTTTGTCATGGTTGGTGCTAAAACTGTCAAACTGGGGGTCACAATTTAGTCAGGGAGTCACATCATATGGGGCCACATATCTGTAAAGGGGGTCGAACCCTCCCAGACCCCTCAGCAATTCCAACCTGACATTGGAATAAAATCATTAAAACTCATGAAGGTAAATGCACCCAAAAATTTATCATTTGAGGAGATCTGTCTTTATATCAAAATAATAATTATTTTAATAACATGGATTATAAATAAATACTAAAGTTTGATTTTTCATATGTTTTTGAGATTTTATATAATTATTATAAAATTGCGTTAGCGGCTACTGTAAAAATAAGTATCTTATTGCAATAAAATTTATACTGCGTTATCGATAGTGAATCGAATAATCTACCGACCTAATTACAATTTGATAAAGCTAACTCACCTCATCTGGAATATTTTATGTCAGTGTGGAGACCACACTACAGGAAGGATATTGATCCTACTGAAGCAGTGCAAAGAAGAGCATTAAGAACTATTAGGGGATTCAAAACATTAAGGTATGAGGAGAGGCTAAGGCCAATTCAACTGACAACCCTAGAAACCAGGAGAATTAGAGGTGATCTTATAGAGGCTTATAAAGTAATGCAGGGGCTTACCGAATTGAGAGCAACAGATTTTTTCAATTTCTCCAATAATGGTTTAAGAGGTCATAGCTATAAGTTGTTTAAGCCTAGTGTAAGGACAGACTTAGGAAAGTTTCTTTTTCTCATAGGTTGATTTATAGGTGGAACTCTTGAGTGAGGAGGTTGTGAGTGCGGTGTGGGTGAATAGTTTTAAAAACAAGCTGGATGTTGTTGTCATGTATGATTTGGGATTGAAATAAGCCCTTGGCTTTCTTACTTTTTTCCTGCTACCTAAGTTTGAAGAAGGATTAGAATATCGAAAGATGGTAGCAGTTCTGATAAATGCTAACCTTGATGTCTCTAATTGAAAATAACTGATTGGCTGGTTATCTGCAACGATTTAAGAGTTTTCAGTCAGATCAAGCTAGATTCAGTTCATTTCTTACAATTAGGTCTTCTTACTTTCTGAGTCTCAGTAAATTATTTTTGAAGGACAGTGTAATTTTATAATTAAGACTTAACTAAATTAAACCTATGTTCTATGGCTATATTAAAGAAGTCTTATTAATTGACTAGACTATGGAAAGCAATTATTTGTTTCTTAATTCAGAATGATACAATGCATCTATAAAACACTGAACATTTAGTCATGTTGTTTGTAGAATAAATTATATTGTAACACGATGCCAATAAGACGGACATTGAAAAATGTGGTTAAGAACTACTCTGATGCCCAGATCAAAGTTCGGGAGGCTACGAGCAATGATCCTTGGGGCCCCTCTAGCACATTAATGCTCGAAGTGGCAGACCTTACTTATAATGTGCTTGCCTTCTCGGAAATCATGCAAATGGTCTGGAAACGCCTGAATGATCATGGAAAGAATTGGAGACACGTTTATAAAGCACTCGTACTGCTGGACTACATTGTGAAAACTGGAAGTGAAAAGGCAATTTATTAATTATGTACAATTTTCTATTCTATATTTTAAAATGTGAATTATGAGATTTACTGGTAGTTACCTGAATATTTTTGCAGCATCATGATCATAGTATATCTTATTATTACTGCTTCCTCAGAATGGAAGGGTCATTACTGTATTTTTGTTTCATAATTGTCAAAATGAAAAGTCTCTATCCATTGTACTGTTATGTTAACCTTTATCCCAAAGATGCTTGCTTTATCCTGCTAATCATAGTGTAGTCTCAGCTTAATTTCATAGAGTTTTCCATTTTCAGTTGATTTGTCGTCTTTGTGTCGGGAAACACTCAAGCTTTTCATAATCGTTCTAATTTTTAGAATGATTTGTGTATATATATATATATATATATATATATATATATATATATATATACATATATAATTAAATATATATATATAATTATATATATATGTATATATATATATATATATATATATATATATATATATATATGTATTTATATATATATATATATATATATATATATATATGTTTATATATAAAATTGTTTTTAAGATTATAGAATTACAGACTACAATGAAGTTGGTTTCTCTTGCAGTTCTTGCAGTCAATACACAATTGTGTCATTGTATGTTGTTTTATCAACTTTATACCACATTATTACCCTTTAGTGTTGTATGCTTTGTTGGTGATGTAACTTCTTTGTTTTTTGAGATTGAGTAAAGTGAATTTATGTGATTATTTATAGAAGTATTAAGCTGATTATTCCTGCAAAGTAAATACACATACAATATGTGTATTATGTAAGTGATGACAGTAGTTAAAGACAACCAGACAGAAGCTGATGGAAGCAAAGAGAAACCACTTCAGTAACACATTTTTAAACATTATTAAGTTACGATTTCCTCATGGTAAATCCTGTATAATAATATTTTTCTAAGGCATAGGTTTTAATTTAAAACAGTTTGTTGAGCTTAAAGCAGATTGTGAGTAGTATTATGCTCTCTGGATCTTCCTGTTTACTGAATGAAATGGTTTTGTTTCAGGTTGCACAGCAATGCAAGGACAATATATTTGCGATCCAAACGCTGAAGGATTTTCAGTTTGTGGAGGACAACCAAGACCACGGACAGAACGTTCGTGAGAAAGCCAAGCAACTCGTTTCTCTACTAAAAGACGAGGACAGGCTAAAGAATGAGAGAGCCAAAGCCGTCAAAGCTCGCGAGAGATTTGCCCAGAGCAGCACTGGTGGCTTAGTTAGTGTTTTTATATTGAGATTGATTCAATGGTGTTCTTATTTTTTAGTATTTTTGTAATATTTATTATTATTATTGATTATTGATTATTATTTAATATTTAGTATCATTAGTATTTTTAGATTGAGATTAATTTGGTGTATCTGAAATATCGGTACTCAGTTCTCTGGTATAATTTTAGTATAGTTTCTCAAGGTAGTATTAGATTTAAATTAATTTGTTTCTATTACTGTCTGAAATCGCAGGGCTCAGTTTCTCAAATTATATTAATTATTAGTGATTGATAGCAACATCATCATCATCATCATCTTCCCTTGAATCCCAGTTTAACCAGGGTCGGAATACAAATAGACTGTCTCAAATCCTCTCTGCCCTATACCAAAACCAGCCAATCCCCTATTTTAGACCTTTGATTGATAACAACGCTATATTAAATTAATGACGGATGATGTAAATGTCAGACTGATTTTATATTTATTTATCTCCACCCTAATTAAACTGGGATTTAAGGAAAAATGATAATGTTGCAAATCTGACTAAATTATAGTCAATTTTAAATAATATAATAATATGATAATAATATGATAGTATAAGTAATATTTTTATTAATAATGATATTACAATTAGTGTTATAATTGTTACCAATTGATGCTAAATGCGTTTTGTTATGATCATTCAAGTTGCATATTCTATTTGAAATACTTTTGAACTAAAGGCTGATTAATTGAGGTTTCCTGCAATAAAATCATACTCTAAGTGTAGTCTTTTGTATTTTTGTTTGAACAGACGGCTGGAGCAAAAACTAGTCCAACTCTTCACACTTCAACGTTTGCTGAACTTGTTGGAATTGGAACTGGAGGTTACTCCGAGTGTAAGTTTGATACTATATAGATCTGCACCTCTTCCAGGTGGAAGATTCAGAACTAATATTCAAATGCTGATTTTGCTATTTTTCTGCAAAATGATCACGCTAGTGGCAAATATAATAATAAGTCTAATTATTAAAAAGCTGTGCAAGTCTCACCTCCTAATGGTCTTTCAAGTGTCATGTTCAATAAATAAATTGATCTCAAAGCTACATATATGCCGCTATCACACCACAATGAAAATGGCATCTGGGGTACTCTTCCATTCCACTATTAAAATTCTTCCTATTTTTCCCGCCATAATGCAGTATACTCTTCGTCTCTTCAGCCATTTGATAGACAATACTCACCTACAGAGCATATGTAAGCTTACTATATGCCGAAGAATTCGTGTATATTAGTTTACTCAGTTCATCATTATTGTTTCACAAATAATAAAGCTTAATTTATCTCTGCCGGAAAGAATATTTGTAAATTATCGTGATGATTGGAATGTCCCTCTCTACAGTTTTAAAATCATATATTTTACGTTTGTTATTGCAGTTGGTTCTCCCAGTTTGTCATCCCTGGATAATACATTAGAAGGAGGTTGGCATTAAACGTCGTCATTTTGTAATTACTGTGTACTGTAGTCAGTAATGCTCTTGTCAGTCTTTTCTATCATCACTTGTTTTAAATTTTATTGTATGAGATTCCATTTTAAATTGTTGAAATACATGATTCGTTTTAAATTGTTGAAATACATATCTATTTAGTTTTAAAATTATATATAATTTTTTTCAGTGATCTTCTTGGTGTACTATATTCGGAAATTTGATCCCAAAGATGGCATTATTGTTTCTTTACAAGATATGCTAAACTTTTCTTGATAAATATTTCATATTCTGATAAAGTTTGTGTGAGAAATTAGACATTAAATCTTCATTGTATTGTGTGAGAGTTCAACTCCAATCAACTCTGCATCACCGACATTACTTCAGGACATGACGTTATAACAGATTTAGTAGCTTTAGCTCTATCACCACGCGTTACAACAGAACTAGCGATTGTTTGATCAGGAGCCGCAGGACTGGACTCTGACCTCGAAGCGGTCAGACCGGCGACATCTGGTGAGGAAGAGCTGCAGCTTCAGCTCGCGCTGGCGATGAGCAAGGAGGAGCACGAGGAGGAGGTGAAGCGGCTGAAGGGGGACGAGGTTAAGCTCCAGATGGCTCTGGAGGAGAGTCGCCGGGAGCAGCGGCTCAGTGAGGGGCTCTATGTGAGACTGCCTGCTGGAAATATAATTGATTATTTAATTATTAAATATTAATTAATTATATAATTTAACATTAACTAAAATAGATAAAACATAAAGCACGAAGAGATCGTCCTTGCTGCTGTAGATTTCTGAGATTTGTAAGACAATTTGCTGGAAATATAATTGATTTAACGTTAAATAAGATAGATAAAACATAAAGCAGGTAAAGCTAAGGTTAACGTCAGTTTCCTCACTCGAAATCACTGTCAGTGACGGGCGAGCCCAGGGTTTGAACCCCGCACATACTGATCTGCGGTCGAATATCTTACCGACGCCGCCACTGGCTGCAACCAAGGAACATAAAGCACATAAAGCACGAAGAGCTTTGTGTGATTAGCTATCGTTCTTGCTGCTACAAAAGAGTTTTCTGAAACTATAATTGATTTAACATTAACATTATGGTATTGGCAAACAGAGCTATGGCTCTTTTATGGTAGCCTCTTTTGTATCGTTATTTGTTTATCTAACTACATGCACGGTTCTTATTGTTTGTTTACTCTGTGCTGTGATGAACAAATAAACGATACTAAACTGAAAAATAAAATTGATGAAACATAAAGCAGGAAGAGCTTTGTGTTTTAACATTAGCTATCGTCCTTGCTGCTATAGATTTATTTTGTCTGTGGTCAAATTTAAAAGAATTATTTTTTGGCATTTAATGAAAAACGTTTTGCTTTTTTTTTATTAATAGTTTTATTAATTAGCACTAAGATCCATATCAACGCAGAAAGGGTATTCGGTTGGTGAGCGCCTAGGCTCCAGAAATTGCTACAAAAACTTAAACAAATGGAAGTCTCCAATAGGGGATTGACTGGTGGTGTGGTGTACGACAGAGAGGATTGAGGCAGTCTATTTGTATCCCAACCCTGGTTGGGCTGGGATTCAAGGGATGATGAATAGTTTGATTAATTCTGTATCCAGTGGCATGGCATGATTGGTTTCATACTGCAAATTAACAGGTGTGGCATTTACATCCTGCTCATTAATGCTATCCTTCGAGGCATTTTTATACTCAGCTTTGATAGTTTTTTATTTTTAATGGTTTCTAATGGTTGGTGTATGCTGATGTATTTCAGTTATATTGAATAGGTAGCATCTTCTGGTCAGTTCTCATTCAATTGTAATTATTTCATGTTTATAAAATTACACACATTTATTTTATATTATTACTGCATGCAGTTCATTACAATGCATATTTTGCTATGGTTTGAGTTCACTATTTGATATTGAGATACAATGAAAAATATAGAAGTAAGACAATAATACTGTGCGCATAGTGAATGAAATTTCCAAAACTTCTGAATTTAGCATTTATCTTTTTATTTACAGTTTTCTGACTCCCCCACTGACTCTCCTTCTCTTCTGATAGCTGCGACAGAGTCCATGCTGAGCGATACATTTGACGGCTCACTGACACTCAGCTCCGCCTTAACGACTCGAAGTCGAGCTGACAACAATCGCTCGCCCATACATCAGTACCTCGGTCCCTCACTGCAGGACAACAAATCAACGGATCCCTGGGCCACGGCCACACTGCTGGGTAAAACAGGGGGGACCTGGGGGTCAGAGGTCACTCCTCCTCTACCTGAGAAGAAGAGAGTGAGGGCTAATCTGTGTGAGCCCCCGGCACGTACCCCCCCTCCTCTCCCCTCTGACTCTGCTCACAATTCCTCGTGGAGATCTGAGGATGAATTCTGTACTGCTTCTGGTATGTATTGATATCAAACTTGCTCTACTTACTCATGGCCGTATTTACTAGTGAGATAATCAAGTGTTTAAACATAACAGTTGCGTAAATTGCTGTTTAATACCATTTGATATTCTGTACGCTTGAATCGATGTGTAAAGTAATGCATAGCTGCGCGCCATGATCCATTGATTAAAGGAAAGTTTAAAATGCGGGTATCAGTCTTTTAATGTTTGTCGCTGCTAGCAGATCAGTCATCTGTGTTGTTGTATAACTTTAATATTTTACGACGCATGCAGGTTACCTCAAATAATGCGTGCATTAAATTGCAAATTGTGATAAAGTAGTGAAATGAATTTCTTTAAAGAGATTTATATGCTAAATGTATTTAATAACTTTAGTTATTATAATTACTTAACAAATTCATGGTGTTCAGGCTATGCATAACTTGATAGGTAGATAATAATATGTATTGTTATTCAGTTGTGCTTGGCGTCAATTTCATGCCTCAAGAGCACTGCAGTGACAAGCGAACGCTGGATTTGAACCCTGCCCCTACTGATCTGTAGGCGTAAAAACTTACCAGGTGCCACTGACTGTAAGATAGATGTAATTTGTTAAGATGAGTTTGAATGCTGGGATGGATGTTATTAAAAGGATATAAATTATTGAAATAAAGATTGTACGTAATTAACGAGATAGATCCAATTTTTGAATGTATGTTAATGATAGGATATAAGTGATTTATGGGATTGATATAATTTTCTTGGTGACGTATTGAATTGATGGATTCAAGTTATTGATTGGGTGTAACACGACTTATACGACTTAAGAATCTGTAATATGGATTTAACTGAGGAATTAGGTATTTGATAATGTGAATGTAAGGACTCATACAACAGCTAAGATTGCATATATACCCATCAATTAAATATTTCTTGCGATGGATGGAATTAGTAGGAGGGAACGGTAGCGCACATGGTCCGCTGGAAGATCAAGGTGTAAAATCTCCGTGGGGGTTAGAGAACCCTACTCCCACTCTACCACCCCCTCCTTCCCTCTCTTCAACCGGTGACTCTCTCAAGAGGAGTGAGGATCTGTTTGGCTGCCCCAGATTTGACATCCAAGATTCAGAATTGGGTTACAACAATCAATTAATCAACCAGATAGGGTCTGTGGCTGGAGCTGCAGCAGCAGCTAAGGCTATTGCTGAGGAAGAGTTCGATGCTCTGAGCTGCTCGAGATCTAAGAGTCCAGCTGGGTCCACTGCTGATGGTGCTTCCAGCCTGAGATTAACTGAACAAGCGTGTTAGTTATGTTACCCTTACATGTATGTCGGTGTTGAATGAAGATTTAAGTATAGCCCACTACTTTGTTTTGTTAAATGTTTGAATTTGTGCTGTTTGATGTTTACACCGTGTAAACTTCGAATATTTTGTATTTATCAGAGTCGTATGATTGGAAAGATTTAAAAATGATATTTTAGTTCCTGTCCTATGGTTAAGGGGAAATGGGACATTCAAAAAGGTTTGAATTATAAAGGTATTAGTTTTAAGCTGCTGAGTCATACAATGAAGTCCAAGAAGTCTTCATCCTATGAATATATAGATTTATATATATATATATATATATATTTTTATATATTTATACGATGTAGAATAGATAGATATAAATGTGTATCAGTTGTAATTTCTGTTTTGTAGGGAGAACAGATGCTTGGAACACAAGTGAGATGACGTCCAATCAGACTCATCAGCAGAACGGAGCGAGGAAGAAGTCTCCGGCAGACTTCCTGGGTGAGAGCGCTGCTCTAGTCAACCTCGACAACCTCGTGGCCAGGCCCTCCAGCTCTCTCTCCAACTCCGTGCCGTGTGAGTCTTCTTCCGCAATCAACATTTACCACATTTTTCTATTATCCGGTAGGTGCAAGTAGTGCCTCTCCACTTCATTATTCTTCCAAATATTCTGCTTGAGATTTCTAAGAAAGATCTAAATCCGCCTCGAACAGCATATTAAATCTTATTTAATAAATTGATTTAAAATTTAATTATTGTGTGGCTAATTGCCATTGCCGACAAGGTGTTCATTTTGTATCTGCATGTGACTATATTCGTCTGTGTTGTGGTTTGAAATGTAAATAATAATAAAAACTAAATATCCTTATGTGTTTCAGATTCAGTATCGGCTACGAATCCTTTCATGTCGACTGGAGTTGCTGCAGACAATCGAAGTCAGTCTCCCGCCAAACCAACGAACAACCCATTCGCAGTGCCACCAGTATCTGGTAGATACACGCCCATTGCAACTCTCTCTTCTGGACAGTCGTCGCGCACCGCATCACCATTCCATCATCAGATGGCGCCGCTGCCTCAGCAACCACATCAACAGCCGCAGGCTTTTCCTGCGTCACCTTTCTTCACTGACTCATTTCAACCAACGTCATTCGCAAATCTCTCGTCGTCACCTTTTGCTACCTCTAGTCAGTCACCTTTCGCTGTCTCCAATGCAGCCTCGAGCGTGTCTCCTTCTCCGTTTTCTGCAACTTCTAGTATTTCTCTATCTCCATTCGATGCTGCTAACGCATCTAATGATAATCATTCGTTTATTGTCACGAATGCATCGCACGTCATTTCGTCATCTAAATTTGCGATCGCTAATTCCAGTGCTGCGCCTGGCGGTCAATTTATTACCTCAAACGTTACATCTGATCCTTTTTCTGCTGACTCCACTGCACTCTCTCAGTCAACATTTCCTGTGCACTCACAGCTGGGTGCTGGCTATTCAGCACAACCTGGCGCTGTGCAGCCGTTCCTAGAGACCCTACTCGACAAACAACCGACAGTTTCCGAAACGGCTTTTACCGCTGAACGTGTTAGTTCGTACCCGGCAAATTTTAATCCATTCCTGTCGTAGATTTAAAATGTAACATAGTAAAATTGGTTTCGATACTTAGCACACAGTTTGGCTGTGGCATCATTTTCCTGCCTGAATGAGCATTAGTTATCCCAGTCGTGGTCGAAGCTGGTAACTTGTTTGCCTGGTATCTATGAGACCACTGGTTCGAAAGTCTGCCGCGACCGTCTCTGACCGTACACTTGTGTACCGAAACAGACGTTAAACTGGCTTTTAGCATTATAGCTGTTAAAACGTGATCCTGGTGTGATAGTCTGGTTTATAATCTTGATTACCTGCTCTACCAACAGAGATCTATTTGGCTAAGTCTGTACTGAAAGCTCAAAATCAAACTTGTTGTTGTGACCTCATTCTGAGGGTCTGCGATCAGTCGATTAACATTAAAACATTAATCAGTATATTTTATCAGTGTTGCATAACAGATATATCCTTCAGCAGTCTAGTCTTTCTGTACCAATCTCGCATGTACGTAATGTTACAGTTTTCCGTTTTATATTCGTGAGGTCTTTAATTTTTTTTATGTCTTGGGCTAACATTCAAACTGAAATATGGCGATATTATTTGCCGAAAATAAAGTTAACTTTATTACTGTTTGTCACGTGGCTTAAGCGCCTTTAACAGGTATTTTAAACAATTTTATGTAGTGTAATTAGTGTTGGTATTAAATACGCTATGTTCTATAATTGGTATTCATTACTTAATTTAGATTGTTTGTCCTTAGTAGGCCTATACACGATGGTATATTAGTCGTTAATGTCGTTTTGATATTTTTACATAATTTCGTTCAGATATTATATTGTAACGAGATATTGTCATGAGAAAAAGTTCACTTTGTTGTTACTAATAATTAGTAAGTGTCATACTATATGTAGTATCCTATATGAAGATTTGAATTATATTATAGTATCTATATATATATATATACATGTATATATATATATATATATTTTATTTATAAATATAGATATAATTTACATAATTTTATCGGTGTCTGCATTAATAGTTGTAATCGACAATATATTGATATATATTCACTTGTGTTTACATGTATCATCAGTTATTTATATACAACGGTATCCGCACCAATTGATGTTCTAGCGGATATGTCTATTATATGTTACATCTGAATATGAATTATTGGCTGTTATTGAAGATACATCTTGTTGCTTTATTGGCACACTTTAGCTTCATGCTGCACATTAATGATTTTAGTTTGATAGTGGTTTTACGTAGTGTGTAGAAAACATTTACATTCTCCTGCATTTATTAGAATTTCTTTTGTCATATCGTAACAATTGCATAATAAATTAATTATTATATGTTTTAGTTTGTGTATGTGTGTATTTTAAAGAAGAATATATGAAAGGTATCTATACATTTCCTTGTGAATATGAATAGTTGCCAGTGGTGATGTACGTTTAGAAGGCAATACTCAATGTTTCTAACTTCATCCTTCAATGAGGTAACAGACATTAAAACTTTACTACTGTAAATCGGACAATATTGCTGGACTTTACGTTTTGCTGTGCTTTGATTCACCTTGAATGGATGCTATTAGTGGGCACGATATGTGTGTCAGTTTCGTTTACGCTCTTTTTCCCGGTATTGTTGTGCCAATTGATTGATCCAAGATACTAATCTTTATCTAGTCTTCTTTTGTGCTTTTGTAAGTGGTACACTATTTTGGTAAATGCTTTTTATCGTAACTGTATTTAAACTTGAGCTTGAGAAAATAAGATGTCTATGAGGTGGATTCTATTGGGCGTAGTTAGTACTTCATTAGTCATCTCTTTCAAAGCACGTATTGATTTAATTATAATAATAATAACCTCCGATAATTTCTTGGAAAAACTGCCATAAATATTGAGTGAGAATTTTTTTAAATATTTATTTTGTCTTCAGTTACTTTCATTAATGCAAGCCCTTTTGGTGTTCAAAAATTAGTTTAGTCTTGAGGATTTTTTGTTAAGTTCAGGGAATCTGATAGTTTGTAAATATCTGTACTAATTTGTTTATAGACGAGCGAAACTTTCTAGTCAATTATACATTTCTTTAACTCATAGAAATTAGTCGTAAAATTGTGTCAGCAGAATTAGTGATTTATACAGTTATTGTAAAAGCTTCTTGTGATTAGCTAGAAAGAAGATGGCAAAAGAACAGTGGGAATACCTAAAAGAAGATGGAAGGACTGTCTCGAAGAGGACTTGAAGGCTGCTGAATTTCGCATATATTGGAGAACAGAAGGAGGAAAAATTATGAACATCGAGGAAATGGCGAAGAATGTAATCTAGTAGAAGAACATCATCGAGAAATCTACTGCTGGAACCAGCCCTAGGATGATTACATGACACACGTGTATAATACTGTATATAGCCTATACAGTCTGCTCCAAAAATGTCCCCTAAAGAAAGCTTTCTCTATGTCGCCCGTTTTTCAAGTAAATTTTCGATATTATCCCGAGTACAATTTATACGCATTTCTTTTAATTTTCAAGATGATACGTTCTGTAAAAGTCGAGCTATACCTTTTTTGCTCTGCAATCATACTTTAGATGCGAGTACAGTGTATTACGCAGTGCATACACTAAATTACGCAGACTTTGTAGTGTTTAACCTATGTAGAGCTATTGTTTTCATTTGCGTGGAATGCACCTGCTGGAATATCCGTATGCTTCGTTTAGCCAAGCATTCTTTACTAGACTAGGATATTAATGGTCTCGCAATAACCCACAGATCTTTTCCCCAACAGTGGCGTCGTGAAGCATAAGTACTTGATGCATGATCACTGATAGCTTTAACTCTTGAGCATCTTGACTAAAAACATGAAGAAAACCTCCATGTTCTTCATATTGGTACCCTTAGATTATTATACTTTTGGAGAGATGAAAAGTTACAGTCATACCTTTGGCTACAGTAGTCTAACCCGAAACTATCGAATGTCAAACGATTAAAAGAAAGGCTACAGGTCATCATGATTGAGCTATCCCAAGCTTACAACAATAAGGCACTACGAACGTTTCCGAAGGCGTTGCAGATATGCAGTGTGGTTGAAGGGCGACAAGTCGAACAGTTACGTCGTTATTATTTAAAATTAAATATACCAACAATTCTTTTTAGGTCCACCAAAATATATATTGATTTAATTTGTGCCTAATTGAGAAATTTAGTAACGAAAAGCAGGGTTGGTGTGCAAAAAAATGTGTGTGTAAAAAGGGTGTATCTCGACTTTCACTTCATGTATTTAAATGAAATTTGGAGCGCATGAGTAGAATTGGATTAGGAATAACCATTGAAGTTTACATGGTATATACCCTGTGTTTTTTATAACTGATACCCCAAATTGTTTTAACAATAAAGTCGTAAGAAGTGGACCGATGTGCTTGAAATTTACATTACATGACCAGCAGCCAATTCTACCAAACATAGGGAAATTTCCTTTGAATATCTTTAATAACGTGAAAGTTATAGTTTTGTGAATTGGAGTGGGGTCAGATAAGAAATTTCCAGTACATGATTACGGGCGCGTTACATGCCGCATAAAATTATATCTATAAAAATAATAGCGAACACGTCACAAAATTTCAGCTAATGCTATTTTGATGAGCAATCACTTCTTTGCAAAATGACGTAAAATACGTGCTAATATGTTCTTAATTGACAAAGTTATTGAACTTTTAATGCATTCATTGCATGGCTTGGAACAACTGCTGTCACCTCAGCCACTGCATCAGCGTCCTCTAGCGCCACAGTAAAAATGACTATTCGTTTATTCTCTTCAAACAATGCATGCATTAAAAGTTCAATAACTTTGTCAATTAAGAACATATCAGCACGTATTTTACGTCGTTTTGAAAAGAAGTGATTGCTCTTCCAAATAGAATTAACTGCAATTTTATATTGCGTGTTAGCTAGTATTTTCATAGAGATAATCGACGCTAAATTTAACACGCCCGTAATCCTGCATTGGAAATTTATTATCTGACCCCACTCCTATTCGCGAAACTATAACTTTCACGTTATTAAAGATATTCAAACAGAATGTACGTATGTGTTTGTGGAATTGGCTGCTGGTCAAGTGCTGTAAATTTCAAGAACATCGGTCAACTTCTTACGACTTTATTGTTAAAACTTGTTAAAACAATTTGGGGTATCAGTTATAAAAGACACAGTGTATGTATAGATATATATATATATATATATATATATATATATATATGTGTGTGTGTGTGTGTGTGTGTGTGTGTGCTTACGCAGTAAATATATATATATATATATATATATATATATATATATATATATATATATAGAGAGAGAGAGAGAGAGAGAGAGAGAGAGAGAGAAAGAGAGACTGGGGCAAAAAATAATAATCCCCTAGCGAAATCTCAATAACTTTAAGAAAACTCAAAATATCTCTACGAAATTTTCGAAGCTTCTAGGGGAGGAATTTCTGCGTATGTCTTGAAAATTTGGTGAAAATCCATTTAGCAGGAAAAATATTACAGCGTTTCTACGAAAAAAAGTGCAAAATCAGTTTCAACAAGGCTTTTTTTGCCAAAAGTCTTAATAATTTGGACAAAACTCAAAATAGTTTTACAAAATTTTCGGAGCTTCCAAAGGAGGAATTTCTACACATATCCTGCAAATTTGGTGAAAATTTATTCAAAAGTAACAAAAATACAGCGTTTTTTCGAAAACAATGTTAAAACCAATTTTAGCAGGGCTTTTTTAAACAAAAGTACCGGACATTTTCTTCAAAATTTAGGAATAATTTTAACATAAGAACGAATTTTAAGCAACATTTATTAGAGTAGCTAACAAGGTAGTGCAGGCTTAAACTCCACCACTTAAGTAAACGTCCCTTTTCAGGGTCGTTATTTTCTTTAAAAGGAACGACTGAGATTTCGAAAAGCCTTGTTAAAATTGATTTTAGCATTTTCTCGTTGAAATGCTATAATTTCGTAACTAATGAAAATATTTTCATCAAATTCGCAGGATATACGCAGAAATTCCTCCCCTAGAAGCTCCGAAAATTTCGTAGAGATATTTTGAGTTTTCTTGAAGTAATTGAGATTTCGCTAGGGGATTATTTTTTTTTGCCCCAGTCTGTATATATATATATATATATATATATATATATATATAGATATATATATCTATATATATATATATATATATATACATGGACATATATATATATATATATAGATATAAATATATATTATATATATCTATATATATATATATACACGGTAGCAAGCATGTAGGTCCAAATGAATTTAGCACAAATGGGTATTTGACGTTCGTCGTGTTTAATTACATTTTGTCATCTGTGTTCATTGGTGTGTTTATTTGTTCAGACGTTTTACGTAGAGGATATTTTCTGTCTTCTTGCTTTAATCTGCTTATCGTCGCTTATTTTGAATTTGTTTTTTATTTATAACGGCAGTACTTTTTGCATTTTCAAATTAATTCGATATGTTTTAGAATGGTTGATATTATAGTGACATTGTATACTCAATATTTATGTAGCATATTAAAAAAGTAAAATAACTAGTATTGAATATTACCTCAGTTCTATGATGTCGTATGCTTCTAAAATAGTGGTTAGAGGCATGCGGTATACTTGCTTGCATTTAGCCCTGAACCATTTCTTATGTTGATTGTTGTGATATTAGACTTTGAATTTGTAAAATCATGTTATTGAATTAGATATAATAATTAAATTTTTTTGTTATTCCAACTGCAAATGGAAACAATAAAATTGAAACTCTCATCCTACGGTAACTGCATGTGTCCGTAAAAGGGGCTAAAGCTTATATGGCTCTGAATAGATTGTAGGCGCGTTACCGTGTAATATTTATCATCCATTTTATAAATTGTAATACATTACTTGTTAGAAAGTGATTGTAATTTGTCGTTATTGTTGCTGTTAACCCATGATAACAACTACGATGCCTACATTCTCTATTCTCGTGAGACCATGCCATCTCACGCTGGGCTGTCTACCGACATGTGCTATAAAGCATTTATTGCGGATTTAATCATGCGTCTGAGCTTCACTTAAGCTGTTATCTATCAAACAACAATAAATTACCACCTCGAGCGGGACACCCCACCCCTTATTCACTACTTTATTGAATGTCTCAATAGCGTAGTGGTTATAGGTGTAGATAACGTCATGAAGTTTTAAATGAGAGATCCTAAGGTGAATTGAACTCTCGTGGGTTCGAATCCCAGCCGCGCTTATCTGAGAGTAAAATCTCGGACATTCACTGGACTGGTTACACGGAAAACTGAATAAATTGCCTAACGTGTTTAACATGTGGTATTAAAAGTGATAGATATCAACGTGGTTGATCGTTTCACTGTAATGTGTGCTATTATTCTAATGTGCATCTGCACATGGAACGAGCATCCCGCTGCGAACTGGCACCCCATCACCCCTCTAACGGGCACCCCATCACCCCTCGAGCGGGCACCCATCACCCCTCGAACGAGCACCCCATTACCCCTCGAACGGGCACCCATCACCCTTCGAACAGGCACCCCATCACCCTTCGATCGGGCACCCCATCACCACTCGAACGGGCACCCCATCACCCCTCTAACGGGCACCATACCACTACCTCGAACAGGTACCTCTACATCAAACTGAATAGCTTTAAATTGTCATGTTCGTAGTCATTATTCATTTGTAGTATTTTTTGCTTAATCATCATTCCTTGTATTCAGTATCCTTTATGAGTGTAATTATTTGCAGAGATGTTTCGTATATTCAGAGAGATATAGAACAGAGAGAACCGGGAGAGGGAGAGGAATTATTGAGAGGAAATAACACATTAATTATATTTATTGCTAATCATTCATTTTGACTGATTATAATTACATCTATATAAATATGATTGTTCTGGGTTCTGTTGTTTTATCTGTAAAAATTCGTAGAAAAATGTGGACCTCGGACTTTAGTGTCTATCTTTTGTCTTGTTCTCTCTCTCTCTCTCTCTCTCTCTCTCTCTCTCTCTCTCTCTCTTTCACTCCTCTCTAGTGTTCTGTCAAGTGGCAGGTTCAAGGTACATATTTATACTCAGAGTCCGCTGTTACGCTCCATCAAGAGCACTTCATAGATCAATCAAATTCATTTCATTTCGTATCATTTCGCAAATGCTTTCCTGCTATCCCATATCCATATCTATCCCAGATAAACATGACTTGAGGAGTTCCACAAGGCTGGGACTGTGTTGATAGAGAAGCGACTACATCTACCCAGTCGGAGAACAGAACGTATAGCCTACACAACTAGAGAACGAATAAGAAAATAAGAAAGGCTTTGAATTTTTTTATTCCGTATAGTTACACACATGACATACCGCATGTGTTTACAATGTTTCCTTTCTTAAGTTTCTGTTTTTGTAGTTTTCGTTATTTCCTCCATTCCTTTCCATGGTTATTAGTAATCGTTGCCTTTTGTTGGCGCTCCAATAGCAGCCGGCGCGGATTTAAGCATAACCTCCAACACCCTAGGGATTGTTTACTTTCAAAGCTGTCTACAAGCGGTCTTCCAAAGTGGTCGCCCACAATTTACTAACCGCGTGCAGCGTGGCTTTACTTCGTTCAACTGTCGCGCAGCTTAACTGAGTGCGCTAAATCCCCCCCCAAATTTATATGAAATGGCTTAATTTTAATGCACTACTTGGTGATCCTGTTATAACAGATAATCTCGCTGTTAGTCCAAAACCTCCGACTTTTAATACCCTGTTTGTTAGCGGTTTAGCGGTTAAGATTCGAAACTACGAATCAATTAATGCGTGATTCGGAAATAGCCTTAAATAAAAAAGCTAATGTTAACGTCAGTTTCCTCACTCGAAAGCGATGTCACTGACGGGCGAGCCCAGGATTTGAACCCCGCACATACTGATCCGCTGTCGAGCATCTTTCCGACATTACCACTGGCTCCAGGCGGCTTAAGCCTACTTATCGTTGATGGTAGAGTGGTATGAGACAAATGTCAAACCAAACTAACTCGTAGAAATCCAAGTTCATCATGGAGAGATTGATTT
This sequence comes from Enchytraeus crypticus, assembly GCA_905160935.1. Taxonomy (NCBI): domain Eukaryota; kingdom Metazoa; phylum Annelida; class Clitellata; order Enchytraeida; family Enchytraeidae; genus Enchytraeus; species Enchytraeus crypticus. The sequence continues at coordinate 52,445 of CAJHZI010000270.1, forward strand.
AAATATTAATAACCTACGTAAATTCTTATACTTACGTAGCCTATTTATATACATGTATAAATCAATCTCTCCATGATGAAATAGGATTTCTAAGGATTAGTTGTGGTGGATGTGATGGGTGTTTCAGTGGTGGATGTGGTTCCACAAGGAGGATTGTGATTGATGTTTCAGTTCCAAAGCTTGAAGTTCGTTATTTTTCTCGCTCTCTCTCTCTCTCTCTCTCTCTCTCTCCCACTCTCCCTATATCTCTGTGGACTGATTTGTGGCAGGTCCATAACATACAACTCTCAATTCTCGATCGACTCTTCTGATATGCCTGAGGAAAGACAATGATCAATTTATGATAAATTCATGGCTTTAGGTGCACTTCACAGAGCAAATGTTTACCAGTGGTTGCTAGAGGCAACAGCTTTGTGATAGGCCTACAGCTTGATAGGCCTACAGGCTCTCTGCCTGACAGGCCTGCAGCATGATAGGCCTACAGGCTCTCTGCCTGACAGGCAGGGTTTCCTTGCCGTCATTAGTGAGTCCATACAACTCTATTGTAGATTTCATTGTAACTATAATCATATTTATGGAGTTATTACTGTTTAAAACGTAAAAGCTAAGCTAATGTTAACGTCAGTTTCCTCACTCAAAGCGATATCTGTGACGGGAGAGCCCAGGATTTTAACCCCGCTAGTACTGGACTACTGGTCCGTGGTCGAAAATCTTACCGACATCGCCACTGACTCCAGCCAGTGGCGATAATTAAAGGAATTAGTTCTATTAATATCTTAAGACCGTAAATGGTATAATATAAGTATTAATATAATTAACAGGCAGTGTTGTAAAAAGTTCTCAGCAAAATATTTTAAGTAAAAGTAAAAGTAATGGATGGTAAAAGTAAAAGTAAAAAGTACTTGATCAGAATTTTACTTACGTAAAAAGTAAAAAGTACTCGACAAAAAGTAGTACTTTTGAGTAAAAAGTAAAAGTACTCATACTTTTCTACAGAAACAAAATATATACATTGAAAGAATCGTTTTACATGTTCTCAAATTAGTTTCAAATAGCTTGATTTTATTCTAATTAAAAACGAAAACTTGAAAATAAAGGCTAATGAAAATTTAAGTTCACGTCTAAAGTTTCTGAACTCAAATAATGTTCGCTACACATGCACATGCTTCTCTAGAATTTAAAAAATAAATTCAAGCCCCCTTCAGAATTAAATTTAAATTAGCATGGTTAACTAAGACTTATTTTCTAAAAGAATTTTCCAAAAATAAGTGTCTTATAAAAATAATATTTATTTAAATTCCTAATTTATTCTTAACTTTTCGAGGTCTTAATTGCGGGCTGTTTAAATGCTACTATAGTAGTCGACAAAGGCGGCCGGTACGGCTGTATGACGTAGTTCAGCGGCTCTATATCTATAATTAACGCTGTATGACGCGGATCAAAGGCTTTCTTTCTATAATTAAGCTTTTAAATTTATGCTCATAAATCATCTACAGCAGGGGTTATCAACACGTGGGTCGCGAACATCTTGATTCGGTGTCACCAAATCATAGTAGCTTCCTGCTAGTAATTTCTACAGTGAAAAAGCACAATTTCGCAACTATTCTCAAAATATGTAACTAAATTCGCATCATACTTCAACACTGTGACTCTAGCCGCAATATCTACTATTGCCTGCTTTAAACATCTTAAAATATAGTAAAATCACAGCACATACATACATACATACATACATACAAACATACAAACATACATACATACGTACATTGATACATACATATATACATACATACATGCATATATACATACTTACATACATACATGCATACATACATACTTACTTACTTACATACATACATATACTGTATATACATGTAGAGCTAGATATATGTATGGCTAAATTCTCGGCATTATTGTTCGCGTCTCTGGGTTAATAGGAGTAGTCTACCCGCTATATGACTGTGAACATAAAAAAGAAGAAAAATGATAAAAGCTCAGGGGTCGCCACCTGAAGGAAAAATATGGGGGTCGTTGGGGTAAGCAGGTTGGGAACCACTGATCTATACTGTGAGAAGAAATTTCAAATCATAATTACTGAAATGATGTAGGCCAAAGTACAGTAAGCCTAGGCCGCTATCAAAACGTTTGATCTACGTCATACAGATGTTACCAAAAGCCAAACTAAAAACAGACGGCTATGATATTTTGCTATGCAGGCCGATTAAAAAATTTGGCGATTAACATATCGGCAATTTATCAAAAGTAACTCGACTTTTTCAGTTCCACGTATGCAAAGTAAAAGTAAAAAGTACTACAAAAATTACTTCGTTACAAGTAAAAGTATCGGTTGAGTACTTTTTACTTGTAACGAAGTATTTTTACTTCGTTACTTCACAACACTGTTAATAGGCCTATATGATGTCTTTTAAATTAATATTACTTAGGTAATAATTTCATTATCGCAGTAAATGCTTGGTATATGGAGCGTTTAACTTGCGATATTCTCCGAGTCGTTGAAGAATTGATCAACCGTAGGCAGTATTTGTCGCAACAGGCGAATAAACAGAATCTGGATAAGGCAGTGAAAAACTACTAATCGTACATGTCTTTGAAGTATTGTTTATTTGATCAGTGCTAAATGTTACATGCATAAGCCTGTTAGTTAGATCGGAATTTAGCGCACTTGGATTAGCTGCGCCTGCGCGAGCTTGCAAAACAAACGTTAGTGGGAATATGTTCTTGAATACCTCACATTTAAGTGCACACGAATTTTAAAAAGGAGATACCCTTAAGATTGACTACTGTATTTTAAGATAAATATAGATAATTTCTCTAGGCTCAGTAATAAAAGCTAAATTAAAGAAATACTAGGCCTTTATAGTTATTAATTAGATATTATTAACAATAGAAAAAGAACTCGAGTTATTATTTAATGTACTTGTTTGACCCATAATTCAGATTAAATGGAATTTTACATCACGCGATTATTTATGAATTTAGAAATTAATTGCATGAGAGAAACTGTACTTTACTAACAGAGGCTGCGTAATTGTAAGATTACTTTAGGTCTAGGTTCAGTAAATGCACAACCTATATTGTTTATAAAGTATATTGCATATTATGTCTAAACACTAGGCCTATTGTATATATATGTAATATCTGATATTTTATTTATTTATTTATTTATAATTAGAAAGTCAGACAGCAAGGCCCACACAAAGCGTGCAAGACACACAGCACATTCATAAAATCAGGTAAACACTCGTAAAATCAGATATTAGAGTTCTAAAATGGAAAAATCACAACCTAAAAAAAATAACTAGTGCACTTCCACAATTACTACCACACTGATAATACACACGTTTAGAGTTGTAAATAATAGTATCACAACTAGGCATGCTACATAACTGCGACATCGTGGATAAACTCTCCTGCCGTTTGAAACCAAAGAATCTTTTGGCACATCTAGTATAACATATATATATATATATATATATATATATATATATATATATATATATATATATATATATATATATATATATATATTGGCTTCGTACATATATAGTATATAAAGCGATCCAGTCATCGTCAGTCGTCAGTCAACGTCAGTAAACTGCAATGGATAAGCTGTTCAAGTTCGACTCGTCTAAGATGATGGACGATGTCATCAAGGCGATGAACACCAACTTTCCCAAAGAAGAAGAATCCGACAAGAAGATAAGCTCCTCTGGGATTGTCGTCTCTAGCAATGGGGAACCACTTACCTGCTCGGACATACTTGCGGTATATTGTTATTAAAATCTATATTATCATCATCATCTTCATCTTGCCTTAAATCCCAGTTTAACCAGGGTCGGGATACGAATAGACTTCTTTTATCCATTCGTTTAAGTTTTGAGGCAATTACTGGAGCCTAGGCGCTCACCAGCCGAATGTCCTTTCTGACGTTGGTATGGATCCTAGTGCTTTAGTCGCTTTCTATGACACGTGCAGTCACCAGCTGGTCAAGTTATTCAAACGACTCGGACACAACACGAGGAATATTAGGATCTCTATAAGTCTAAAACCTTCTTTAGCAGCTTAACTAGAAAACATGGACGCAGCCTTTGATTACCACCGTGTCCACATCCGTGCAGGAAAACATTGAAGTATATTGTAATTACATTTAAGCATAGATATATTCAAAAAATTAATCAAACCTATAGAAGTGTCATTCTAGAACTTTAGCGTTATTAGCCAAATTATTATCATTTCAGCTGATTTAATTGATCATAGGTTAAATTGCAGATAGACAGTTGATAAATGTATTAAGAAATAGGAAGACGAGTTGGATAGGATACATTTTAGGGGGGAAGGTCTATTAAAAGAGGTCATAGAAGGTAGAATGGAAGGAAAAAGAGGCAGGGGCAGGCCGAGATTAGGTATGTTAGGTGATTTAAAGACCCACTCATATGTGGAAATGAAGAGGAAGGCGGAAGACAGAGAAGAGTGGAGGCGTTATATACCACGGACCTGCCAGTAGGCAGTGCACTAAGAGAGAGAGAGAGAGAGAGAGAGAGGTTAAATTACCAAATGATTAAAGTTGATTGAAACATAGATTAATTATCGGATGATTAAATTGATTAACATTTAAATGACGGGTTTATTAAATTTTGTGAAAATTAGCTGATGGACTGAATTGAAATAATATTGTCTTTTGAGGTAATTAATATGAAAATTTCACCGTCGTGCTTATATATATATATATATCAAGTCAGGCCTACAGATGAAAACTAAATTTACTTTTTTTTACTGATCTGACATTTCGCTTAGTAGGCCTAACCCTTTGTTGTTACAGAATTTAACTTCAGTAAAGAGCACAAGTGTAATGGAATTAAAGAAAATTGAATCACTTATCAGCAGCTGCCAAATGTAAGATTCTTTTATTGGATTTATCCTGTAAGCCCTATTATGTGATTTTAACGTCAGTTTGACAATTTCTTCGCTGTTAGAGACATAAGTGACGGATGAACCAAAGTGAGAGCAGTTCATCTATTACTCCGTAGTCGAGATTTTAAAATGTCACTGGCCAGTCAATTCAAATTTCTTAAATTCAGAATGAATAAAAAAGAACTTTGTCGTTGTATTAGTACTCACTACGCATTTAAAGGCAATTACGCATTTAAACACTATCTGTATAGCCAATATTTGACTACATAATATATAGCGGCAAATATATAACATTGATTTTAATTTGAAGTGCCTATTCTGCTAATCTGTCGTTCTGTGATTTCGTCGTCCGAGGTGCTTGAGTGTGGATCTAGTCATGCCGAATAACAATAAAACTCCATCAAAAGTTCATCAAAATTGCACCAAATTGAACACATAAACAGCAAATAAATTCTGTCTCTGTCTCTCTCTCGCTCTCTATCTCTCTTTCTCCCTCTCTCTCTCTGTCTCTCTCTCTCTCTAATGTTCTACCAACAGGCAGGTCCTAGCTTCATATTCCTATTGTCAGTCGTATGCCACGCTCAATAAAGCTTGAGCACTCCATCGATCTACAAGTTATTTCCTTCACAAAATCTATGTCTTATATGCACTTTAATATAGACTATAGCTGGGAAATATATGTCGTTTGGGACATATATGGTTCCGTTATGACGTTATGGTTCACCTTTACCTTCCACACTTTTTAAAGTTTTGCTAAGGCGCCTCTTATGACGGGTACAGTTTGCGATTGTTTCATGTAACAGTAGCCACATCAGTTACACAGGTTAAAAATCGCGAGAAAATAAACAAACCAAACGAATTCAAAACGAATTTGTACATAGAGTTTGTAGTAGTTTAGAGTATCCATTGTTACTCTGTACACAATGTACTGAAAACTGTGATAGAATCGAATCCATTCTATTATTTATCAAACTATAAGTTCAACATAAAAGTGGCTCAAACTCTCTTTATGGAATAAAGAAGAGCATCGTCTCGAACATAGATACATCGTCATCGTCATCTTCCCTTGAATCCCAATTTAGCCAGGGTAGGGAAAACATAGGAGCAATTTTAAGTTATTACTGAAGATGCGATTATCGTTCCCTCCAGTTAATAAATAGCTTATACATGTATTAAAGTCTATGACTTATTGCAGTACTATCAACAAAATTTACTACTGCATTTCTGAATTATATTAGCAGTTTGAGTAGATTTAATTTGCAAGTTTCTCGTTTCTGAGATTATGCATGCAAATAGTCGCATATAAATAATTTATTTTGCTAATTTTTCAGACAAACAGGCGAAGAAATATTGGAGAGGCTAAATCGTTTATCATTGAAACAGTATCATGATATCTGGTATGACTAATCTTGTTGAACATAGTGTGTTGGATTGTAGAAATATTTTAGTTGATTTACCGAGTTTATAACAGACTTGCATCAGTAGCAGTATGACATAGGTTTGAAACTTCACAGGTTCGTTTCATAGATCTGATAGTATTCGTTTAAGTACCAAAGTGGACGTTAAACTTAGCTTTGTAACTTTAATAAAGATTAGTTGAAATTGTGGTTGAGAAATAAACTAACATTCTTATTTATCATTTTATCTAGAGATTTATAAAATCTTAAGACATAACAAAAATTATTGTAATAAAGTGTATAACAACTGGAATCCTTAAAAAATACACGAATTCGATAGAATCAAATAATTGACATTGTTTAACTGGATGTATGCAGTACGGAAGGATCGAATGACGAACTACTTCCAGACCAGAAAAGTGATGAAACTGTAAATTTGATAACAGTTGGCTTTGGCATTGCTGCATTTATGACGTCACTTCCTCCTCTTCAACGTCACAACATTGCAAAGAACTTGCTAAAGAACACTAAGTCGTGGCTATCCAAGATATTCAGGTAAGTTCAGCATATACTAGTCTACAAGACATATCCGTATTGCTTTTTGCTAAGTGTGTGAAATAGGAACTATTGTGTGCCAGTGAATTTATCATAGATAATGGCGGAGATTTCATTCTGAGGCAAGACAACTTTCGAGTTCTGTTAAGCCAGCTGTTTCACCTTCCATAACCTGGATGAGATTTTTATCAGTCTGCTTCATTCTCAATTTCCTGTGTGACGTTTCTTAGCCTGTCAGGCTGACTCGCTGTCTATTTCCTGGATTAAAGTTATACTAAATTGAAATTTCTTGTCTCTCTCTCTCTTTTAGTGCACTGCCTACTGGCAGGTCCAATGGTATATAACGCCTCCTCTCTTTTCTGTCTTCCGCAATTCTCTTCATGTCCACATATGAACGGACCTTCAAATCATCTAACATTTCTAATCTCAGCCTGCCTCTGCCTCTAACTCCTTTCATTCTGCCTGCTATGACCTCTTTTAGTAGACTTTCCCCTTTAGAATTTGTCCTATCCAGCTCTTCATTCTATTTCCTAATACTGTCAATTTCTTATTCTTTTCCTAATCAGCCAGTTTCATGTTCCCTCTCAATAAAGAGAACATAAATCAACAATTTGATCAAACAGTAAAAAAGACAATGCTTTAAATGAACCTTAGTGTAATATTTTACTACTGAGTATGATTTAAAAAGCCTTCGCCAGTTCTTAGTCGCCTCTGACTATAAGTGCAGTTCAAAGTAATTCTATTTTCATTGGCCCGGACTAAACGTTATATACTCTGAATTATAATTGATCAACAATATTGAACAATTTAGATTTTATGCTAATTTTTGATAGATTTCCTGCCGACAATGCCTTATTCCATTACGATGAATACGAGGGAGTATTAGAGGTGGTTAGACTTTCTCTCTATTCTAAGTACCCGGATTACAAGGATAATGGATATGAGACGCTGTGTCGTAAATCTCCCCGCATCTATATCAATACATCCCTAGGAAACACCTACAAGGAGTATTTAGACTTACAGGTTTATATTTAGCCTTGAAACTCATTTTTACTATTTTTTTTAATTTCCTTTAGCTACGGTCTTAACAGAAGCACGTGCTATAGAGCATCTTTGGTAAAGTTACCGATTTGTTTTGTAGTTTAATTTGCAAAATACTACTTTTAGTGTTTATATAGTACTTAAATTTTAAAGTACTTGAATGATTAATAGACTTGAGATTAACTATTTTTAAAGTACCTGATTGATTGATAGATTCAAGATTAAACTAATTTTAAAGTATTTGATTAGTTGATAGATTTAAGTTTAAACAAATTTTGAATACCGTTTTGTTAGATTCTATTTTAGTGAATGATTAAATGAGTTAACTTCTCTAAGATTTAAAAAGGTTTTGTAAATCGTTTTTGCGTTGCTTATATTTATTGTATGAATGATTTACTGGGATTGTTTAAGATTAAAACTGTTTTGTTAAGTCGATTTCATTTTATTACACGATTGATTGAAGGCCATTGAGATTAAAACAGTTCTGTAGATCATATTGTTACTATTATGCAGTATATCTTCGTTTACTTTAAAACAATCTGACAACCGCAGATACGTAACATTGAAGCATACAAAATGGAACATACGAGCATAATTACAGTATAAACTATACGAGAAGATAGTGTCATAGTAATGCAAATACAAACAATTTATGCGTTTTTAAACCAAGATTAAATTAGCTATAGTTTTATAGCATCACTTAGTTTCACGCGGCTTATAAGGTTTTTATCACTCAAGGAGCTACGCTTAGTTGGTATGGCGTAGCTTCTTTTGGCAACGTTTCTTCGGGTTTGATGTGAATGTTGGTTTAGTGGGGGCTAAAGCGGAGCCAGCAAGTGGCCAGGATTAAAATAGGCTGCCTTATTTTATATCTTATTTAAAAATTTGAGATTTGAGACTCTTTCTATTCCATCTAAGTAGGGTACTTCAATTGGCTGACGCTTAAAGCTAGGTGACTTAAAAGATAATTTCCTTAGATTTACTTCTGGTTAGTTGTAGATTGTTTACTGTAGCCCAGCTTTCTAAGTTCACTAATTCTACTTCTGTTAAATGAAGATGCCATGATGATGTGTATTATATGAGATATGTATTGTTAGCAACTTTTAGTAATGAATTTGCTGAATGTAATGTCCGTAGATCAAAGGAAACTACAATAAGTGCAGGAAGACCAATGACGGAGCATTGGACATCACTTGCATTTATTGTTTTGGGAGAAGATATTTGACCTTTGAAGATGGTCGTTTGAGAACGGTGAGATACAAAGCCAGCAATCCACCCGGTAACAGATTCAGGAATATTCAGCTTGCAAGCTTTGAAATCATCCGTGAATGTTTGACGGTATCAAATGCCTTACTGAATTCGAGAGCTATCACTCTAGCAAACGTTTCGTCTTCAAGCATAGAGGGTATTTTGAGAACGAGAGTTATAAGGGCAGCAGTGGGAGAAACTGTTGGTCGAAAGGCAAACTGGTTAGCAGTGTCGAGGTCTGGAGGTGGAGGCAAGAGCGCCGGGTAGATGTATCTTGACGTGATGGTACGTTCAGTAATGCGTGAAAGAACAGATGCTATTGAAATCGGACGGTAGTCTGATGGGGCATTAGGATGAGGAACTTTACGTACAGGTTTAATCACTGAGGCTTTCCATTGTGTGGGGGCACATGAGTTTTTAATAGAAAGATTAATAAGCTTGACATGCGATGCACTAAATACTGAAGCAGATAGCTTGAGAAACCACGATGGAAGACCATCCAGTCCTGTAGGTTTCAATGTGTCCAGTATATTGAAAATTTTTGTATGTGTAATTGTTGTGTTTTTATGTTATTGTGTACTACAGTTGGCCCTGCCTTCAGACTGCTTTTATTCTGTTCCCGCCGATTCCTCGAGATATAACTGCGAGACTATGGACGTCAACCACTTAGAGGAGCAGATCAACAAAGACTTAGAAAATAACAGAACCCCCGTGTTTATACTTGCCTGTGCAGGTGTGGATCTCTCTCTCTCTCTTTATCACCCAATTTTTCTAGTGTTCTGCCTGTTAACGGATCCAATGTACATGCGGCTTTTCAAAGTCTTTCACATTCAGTAGAGCACTCCGCTGACCATCCAGTTGATTCCATAACTATGGCTGAGAGTTTACTAAACGTTACTGTGTCGTCTTGCTTAGAGAAATTTGACTTCTGAAATGGTTTCTCATTGCCTTCCTCAGTGCCTTACTCAGTAACAGCTCAGTCGCCTTTTTCGACACGTACGGTTTACGGTTGGTCTATTCGTTAATGGCCTGGATACAGCATTTTTTAGCAGGTATTGATAGATGCATAATATTACTCCGCATAGAATTTCCATAATATCATTTTGTTGTGAAAGCATAGTGTGTGATTTGTGTATCGTAATACAGTTGGTTGCGTTTTACAGCACGGCGTTTGTCTCTTACAGGACCACGATAGCTTATATTTGTTTTTATTTCATTTTGTTAGCAGTATTTGATTAGGTATATATACTTCATAGTCAGCATCAATTTGATCACTTCATTACTTGGCTCAGAAATTTAAAATTCTGAACGCGTAGGAAACTTCTTCGCAGCGAATACTGACTCGCCTTACAATGTTACAAGTTTACGTACATTTGCGTAGATTTTTAAATGACTGTAGCCATTTAAGTAGTTTTATAAATTTTTTTTTTACTGCAATTATTTAAGTAATTTAATAAATTAAATAAATTAATATAGGCCTAATTATATAAGTGGTTTTATAAATTACTGTTAGTATTGAAATAGTCTTATAAATTGCTTAAATTAGTCTATCTATGTAATTTCATAAATTAATGTAAATATTTAAGTAGTTTTATAAATTACTGTAATTATTTAAGTAGTTTTAACTACTGTAATTATTTAAGTAGGCTAATTTCATAAATTGCTGTAATTATTCTAGAATTTCTGCACAGGAACACCGCAGCTGGGTCAGTTGGACAACATTGAGCGGCTGAACGAGTTATGTAAGAAACATAACATGTGGCTTCATTGCGTGGGGTGGGTGAAAAACACTTTAATAATAATACATAAACTGTCTTTGAAATTCCTTAATACATTTATAATGAGATTTTAGAATTAGGACTATTTCTGGTTGATCATTTGAACCTAGCAGGTCTTTAAAATAAAACAAATTGATATTATGTTCTGAGATTATATTGTCAGATAAACATTGATATATTGAGATAATATTATGAGATAATAATCCTACTTACAATAATATTATAGCGATATACGTGTATATATATACATATACAGTATATATTTATAGTATAATTATATATATATATATATATATATATATATATATATGATATAATAATGTTATGATATAGACAAATTATATATTGACATAATTGAGATATTTTGAGATAATAATTTATATTTTAATTTGAGATAAACACTTATTCTAGACTATTATTTTACTGTTATATGTTCAGATAGATGTTTACATTTATGTAATATATCACCCATTCTAATTTCTGCAGGAATGACTCAGCCTTACTCTCCCTACTGTCAGTTCCAGTCAACCTCTCAGGACTGAGTCTGTCCAACAGTCTCTCTCTGAACCTTCCTGTCTGGCTGAAGCTGAGGCAGCTCTCGCACGTTGTATCCTTGACCTTGAACCCTGATTCTGAGATTCTTGTAATTCTTGTCATTAAATATAAATATTAGACTACTATATTCGTCTATTCATCTGGCCTAGTCTGTCATTAATATCGTTTTCAGAGATGAAACTGACGTTAACATCGGCTTTACAGCTTTAACGACTTTATATGAAATCTGACATACCGCAGAATATTTATAAACATAAAAAAAATAAAAAAGCATATAGAAAGTTCATTACAGAAAGCAAAGTAAACATGTTAACAAAGTTAAATAAGATTTATGATAAATATGAGAATGAAATTTACTTATAGGCCTACTTTGATATGCTTTGTTTCTGGCTAATGTATACTTGCCGTTGTTTTTAAATATTTGCCTGCGTTCAATTTTCTATGTATAAAAATGTAGAAGATCTGGAAGGATGCAATTGCAATAGATTAACTAGAATTAAAGGCACAGATTTTTTTATCCTACGGAAATTTGAAAATGAAACTCATTGAGTTACAGGTTGCCATTGCCATTATGTGTAGGTGAATAAGTTAAGTCAGATGGTGCAATGTGCAATTACATTTTAATGGAGATTGAAATCAGTCCATGGCTAGCTTCCATGTAGGTACCTGTTACAAAGATATGTTGTGCTGGTGGTTTTGAATGGAATCCCAGTAGCAGTTCTGTTAAATTTTGATACATTTTCAGTAGCTAATTGAATAGTTTTTCGTTTTGACGTTGAGTAGTGGAACAGAAGTTATTATTATTATTATTATTATTATTATTATTATTATTATTATTATTATTAACAACAAAAACTTATATAGCAGTGTCATCGCCGAACTCGGTCTTCGAGACTACTTTACAGAAAGAGTCAATAGTAATAATAAGCTTAATAACTATTACATTTAAATTAATATCTGAACTTGTAAAAAAATGTAAAAAAGTAAAAAAATACTGTGATGTAAAAATACTGGATGTGACAATACTGTTCTAAACATGGGTCTGTAGCCCATCTTATGCTACTGTTATATAAAAAATTACACATTGAACACTAGTAGATTACTGAACCAGTTTGATTTATATAATATCGTTTTAATTATTTCCTTCACTAAATATTCTCTCAAACTCAGACATTAATAAGTCAGAAACTTTACGCTAATAGTAATGAAACTTCAGCGCAATTGAAAGAGAGCCCATCAAGTGAGGCAGATGCTCATAAGATTAACTCCGAGTCTGAAAAGAGTTCTAAATCCAGAGTGCATCTTACTTCAAAAGCTCAAAGAGATAAACAAAATACTCCGCAAAACTCTTGCACAGTATCAGAAAGATTTGCAAACATGGCTGAAGATGGTTTTCACCATATCAGTATTGATATATACAGAGAATCTCATCAAGGACTTCCATCTGCTTCAGCAAATCTACTAGATTCCTGTATACGAGATGCTGAAGCTCTAAGTATTCACGGAAAAGTATTCAGCAATTGTACCTCCTTCCCATCAAAGGACGAGAAATTGATTGGAATTACGAGAACTGATTCTGTCACAGTTACTGGCTCGCTTGTATCCCATCAGTGCAATAATACTGACGTCATCGTCAAGACAACCGAGCACAGCGTCAATGATGATGACATCGTCGTCAAGACTGCAGAGCACAGCGTCAAGGGTGATGACGTCATCGTCAAGACAACCGAGCACATGGTCCAGAGCGATAACGTCATTCTACAGAGGTGTCTTCCACATTGGCTGGTTCTTCAACATCTGGGTCACGATGGGGTATCAGCAAGAATCACCCATTGCCTTAAATTGGTTAGCATTTATCTGTTTTATTGCATTATATAACTACTCGTTTACTTTCAAATTATACTGCTGCCTATGAACCCGGAGGTTATACTTTTAGCTTAGTCCGCTAAGAGAGACTAAGAGAATCTCATCATCGCTGTTTGCATTCTTACTGATTATTAGAATTGGTATGCAATTGTATTAATATAATTAGTCTTAAGCCGAGCTATTTTAGTGTTGAGATGCTGCATCGTTAACTATTCACTCTATCGCTAAATGCGATAGAGTGAATAGTTAATAAATTATTACAACGATCAACAGCTGCTATTGTATATTTATGAAATTGTAGGCTCAGATAAGCTATGAATATAGATTTTAGAGTAGCTTTGCAAAATCAAGTTAACGTTGTGTCATAATCTGAACGTCAACTCTAGATAAAAGGATACTTATCCTATCTCACAGCACACCGGAGACAATATAGTCATTTCATTTCAATGTGTCATTAAAGGACACTTATCCTTTTTGCACATGATGCATTTCTACAAAATTTTATGATTATGATGTGATGTTGAGATAGATAAGATACTGTGTATCTTCACTGATGGCTACCCGTACTTGTAATATTTACTTAAATACTGCTATTTGATGTGCATGCTTCTCATTATTTGCATGAATGTTTTCGTTTGCTAGTATTTAGCATTTACATGTATGTTTACTTCAGTTGAAGTGAAATGAAATAAAGCACATTTCTCTCCCTCCTATCTCGCAGCACAACAATAAAGTCTTTCCGCATATGATCAGAACTCCATCGATAGACTGTACTCAGCCAGTGACATAATCCTCTGGGTTTCTGATTCTAAACCGTTGTTAAAATCCGGTGGTCAACCTGTCGGTCGCATGCTTAATTTTGATACAGAATACTTATAAAGTTAACAAAGTTTTATGTATCTCCAGAATAGTGTCACGCTACTTGATGCTAGTTGATCTCAATGCACCTAAAACTATATAAGGTATATCGATTTGGTAAACCCTTTTGCGCATCTGAGTTGCATGTGTATGCTTTTATAAATTCTAAGATTTAATAATGACGTTGCCTGGTTACTCGATAAAGCTGCTCTGATTTCTTGCAGGCAAATATTCTTCATGAAAAATTAAAGCCTCTACTATCTATTCAAGTTGTGGTATGTTGCTATTTTATTTTCAATTTTTATCTTCAAAAACCTGTTACATTGTTCCTTAGTTATTGTTTTGAAATCAAGGAAGATATGTATATACATATATTTCCTGTATGTATTGTGTCCGGGACGCTAAAAAATAGACCAACTGTAAACTGCACACGTCTTAAGAGGCGACTGAATAAGAACTAATGATAGCAGAACGGGAAACCTCCGTAGGAGCTATATTATTCACAAGATATAGGTTACATTAAGGTGTGGATAGGGCTCAGTCTTTTGTGGATGGAAAAGATTAAAGTGTTTATCTATGGAGTGCTCTATATGGAGCTTGAAAGTGGACTCTGAGTATGAATATGTACATTGGACCTCTCACTTGGCAGAAGACTATAAATAAATAAATTAAAAAATATATAGAAGTATATTCGTATCCCGACCCTTTTTAACTGGGATTTAAGGGAAGATGATGATGATGATGATATAGAAGTATATTGTGATAATCTGTACTTTAGTTCTTTTCTCTTCTCTTTGTTTTCACTAGTTGCTGCATAAGTTTCCTTTTACGACATAGTAGTTCAAGCTTAATCTATTCTCTATTTTCTTGTCGAATTAACTGACATATTGACTTTGTCAATAAATATACTGTATAAAGTAAAATGAAATCGTCAATACCATGAAACATATTGTCGAACACCTATTGGTCGTTAGTTCCTGCAGAGGTTTAGTCTAGTTTGAGTTAGTACATATAAGCTTCTTTTCATAGATAATTAAATTATATTTAGAACTCAATAACTAAAAATAAATTTCACAAATATATATTTTGGTTATACTTATTATATTTGTTTATTAATATATAGCATATAATTTCTTAATGATGTAAAGGCGGGTAAATCGAAGACGGCGGTAGAAAACTACAGTCTGGGTTCTCTCATATTCCGTGTCCTATCTGCACTGGTTAGTATGATTATTGCGAATATTGTAAAAAAATGAAGCCCCGCTAAAAGCTAGAGGTCCGTTTTTGATGGACGACGGCCTCTGGGACGACTTAGACACCGCTGTCAAATATCAGTTGATTCAGTTGAAGACATTTATGAAATCACAGTAAAATTGCTTCAAAACCTTAAATTAGGTTCATAGAACTTCATACACCTTATAGATCAATAGAGTGTTATCCAATGAGCATGGTGCAATATGTAACAAAGTGTAGCAATGACACATTCAATTAGTTGACAGTACAAGCGCGCAAATGAAGGATCAGCAGAATCAGTTGCATGTAATGTAGCTCATGTCTGAATCGCTCAGTGTGTAAGAGCATCAGTTAACATCATGAAATTTTCAACGACTCTTTTTGGGGTTCTGGTATCAATTAGAGCTGATCAGAAGTCCCTGACATTGCCTTACGGCGAGGAACAGGACGTTATATTCTTATTGATTGATCGATTAAAATCTCGGACATTCAGAGGACTGATCAAATGCATAATTAGCTAAACTGATTAACGGTTAAATGCGTGGTTATTAAAACTGATAGTTGTCATCGTGGATGATCATATGGATATGTGTTTTAAATGTAAGCTTTACGTATTTTACAGTCAGCAAAATTATCAGAGAGATTATTTGATTGACGTATGACAGCTTAGACGGTTCCTTAATTCAGTATTAAATATAAATCTGCGTATGTTTCGTGGGATTATTAATTTAAAATGTCTACAGAACTCCGGCATGGTTTCAGTTTTACTTGTGTTTTTTTTGACAGTTGATTTGGGATATCAGCAATCCGTGTGTAGCGTTTCGGTATAGACCTATCTCCTGTGAATATCACAAAAATGAATCTGGTATGTGAAAATTCTGCTAATCCGATTACATTTATTACAACAAAAATTACATTTATGATAACATTTATGATAACAATTAGGATAATGTTTATTAAAGTTTTATGATAACATTTATGATAAAATTTCTGATAACGTTTATGAAAACATGTAAGATATCATATAGATTCCGACCTTAGCTAAACTGGGATTCAAGGGAAAATGATGACGACGATGTTATAACGTATATGATAGCTTTTATGATAGCATTGATAATAGCATTGATAACATCTGATTATATTTTTTGATAATATTTAGTGACATTCATGACAATATTTGTGATAACGTTTATGATATGATTCATGATGAAATTTCTGATAAAATTTATAAGTTACACGATAGCTTATATGCCCCCGTGTTGTGTCCGGGTTGTTTGAAGAATTGACCAACCGGTGACTGCACGTGTCGTAGAAGGCGACTATAGCACTAAGATCCACACCAACGTCAGAAAGGGCATTCGGTTGGTTAGAGACTAGGCTCCAGAAGTTGCTACAAAAATTTAAACGAATTGAAAAGTCTCAAATAGGGGATTTGCTGGTGGTGTGGTGTAAGACAGAGAAGATTTGAGACAGTCTATTTGTATCCCGACCCTAGTTAAACTGGGATTTAAGGGAGGATGATGATGATGATGATGATGATGACATGATAGCTTATACGATAACATATCTGATTACATTTATGGGTTGTGATATTATTGATTCATTATTTAATATACTTTATCCATTTAAATAACAAAGTGCGAATTTTTTTATAACTGTGGAGTCGGTTGTTATTAGTGAATTTATTTGTTGAAAATTGACTAGCTCTTACTAACCTAGGCATTTAAAACTGCCTTGCAAGTATATTTTAAAATCAGTAAAGAAAATAACGTTCGGTTGCGCTTTTAAAACAATTAATTGCCGCTATATAGAAATACAGGCTCGTTCATTCAAAGCGAAGTGTGAATCCTGAAACGTAGATTTTTACAAAAACAACGCACACTACTAAGAATTTTGTTTAGTCCCTTTTTTAAGGCGCTAGCAACTAGGACTATGATTTGCACGTGCATGTCTATACATGTAGGCTATACTATAAGCCTACGGAGTATCTCGACGCTGGTATGGATTTAAGGCAGAGCGCCGACGGCTTACATTCAGCTCTTCTCGTTAATTTTATTTTTTTCGTCATGTAGTATCTGCAGAATTCTATTGCAAATAATTGCAAATAATTGAATGTCTCAATAGCGCAATGGTTAGAGGTGTAGATAACGTCATGAAGTTTTAAATGACAGATCCTGAGGTGAATTGAACCCTCGTGGGTTCGAATCCCGGCCGCGCTGATCTGATAGTAAAATCTCGGACATTCACTGGACCGGCTACTCGGAAAATGGACAAAATTGCCTAACGGATTTAACATGTGGTATTAAAAGTGATAGATATCAACATAGTTGATCATTTCACTATAATGTGGGTTATTATTATAAATGTGAATATTTTCTTACTTGCTCAAAAATTGAAATATGCATAAATTAAGGGCTGCAATTAACATATAACATAACATAACCCTAATTGTCCTGAGTCAGAAAACAAATTACAGTTTGTTTAAAGCTCATTAAAGACACTAGTATAAACAGGCCTAGATAATTAATTAACAAGAATGCATATCTATACCTAACTAACACAATATTCATATTTAAGCTACATATTGACAATACGCAGTTTTATTTAGAAAATACAAGTTTGACAGCTATTTGAATGAAAATTCTAGATTCATATTTCTATTTTAGACCTAGTCTAATGACGCAATACATGTATATATATGATCTTTATTGCACCAAAATACATGGCAGTATAAACAGAACAAGAAATGAAAAATAATGCACGAACAGAACAACAGAAACCAAGGATTAACCATCAAAGAGTCTACAAATAGAGAACTTTAAACTAAAATCGCCGTTTATCTTAGGATCGGCTTTCAATAATCTAATTAGGTTAATATACCTTCAAAATCAGTCCAAAGTTTATATCTTATTTTGCCAATAGTATTATCGTTCTGAATTGCATATTTATTTTTAATATTAACATAATCCAAATAATCAGACTTATCTAAATCTAGTTTACTATCCAAGCATCCAGAGTCAATTAGCTTATGTAAGAAATTATATCTATGATAATGATAGAGTAGTTCAAATGGCCACAAGCCACAATATCACTGGCAATACGATATAATACCTTCATCAAAGGTTCAAAAATTTTATAGTAGACATTACTGTAAGCATTACAGAAATCTTTTAGTTCAGCATTAGACAGAGATAAAGCAGAAATACCATAAAGTGACAAAGGAACCGCTTGAGAATGTATTAATTTCAACAAGACATCTATTGCTGCATTTGAGCCAAGTCTCCCTAGTATCATATTAACAGCAGCGTAGAATTTGCCTCTACTATCATTCCAGTGACATTTAAAAGACATTTTTAAATTTTTTTTAAAGACATTTTTTAAAGTGACATTTTTGACACCCTAAAATGCCTAATTAATATCTAACAAGTAATTATACTCATAGGGCAATATTGCCCCAACTTATTATATTTACTTGATTTACTTCTCATATTGATGAAGATGACGACGATGACGATGATGATGACGATGACGATTACGATGATGATGATGATGACGATGATGATATGATGATGATATGATAATGATGAAGATGAGGGTCGTGGTGAGGATAATGAGGACCGTAGTGACGATGACGGTGATGATGATGATGATGATGCTGGCGAAGAGTTTGAGGATAATGTTAACGACAAGCTCCTATCTGACCATATATCAGATATAACATCAAAAACTGGCAGTAAAGCAAAGACAGGAAAGTGTTCAGAGGACTTCGTTGATCAATTGAATGTTAAGGTACAGCTATTGATCACATTAATACTTTATCTAATTTTCCTGTAAAACGAAAACACATACAGTTATTAGCTAGCTATATACATTAATGATGTACTTATATGTTACTTTTAACATTATTTTATGTGCTCTACTAGGTAGTATACAAATAATTAAGTCAAGCAGTTCTAACTTTGAAAAGCATCTGCGGTTTAATTCTGGTCATTGCTTGTATTGTTGCTTCGCCTAGTTGTTCTGTCTGATCATCTGCGAGCATAGTTTGAAATAATTCATGCACTGGTTCCGCAAATAAATTAATGGACGTATTGTACTAGGGCTGAGATATTGGCTTTAGTAAGTAGCATCAGCTAGTAGCATCAACTAGTAGCATCAGCTGGTCGCATCAGCTAGTAGCATCAGCTAGTAGCATCAACTAGTAGCATCAGCTGGTCGCATCAGCTAGTAGCATCAGCTAGTAGCATCAACTAGTAGCATCAGCTAGTAGCATCAGCTGTAGCATCAACTAGTAGCATCAGCTGGTCGCATCAGCTAGTACTATCAGCTAGTAGTATCAGCTAGTAGCATCAGCTAGTAGCATCATGAGCAGTTAAGCTTCCAAGTGCTAATCATCACTTACATGGGGTTAAAATCCAATGCTCATCCTATTAATGACATGGTTTTGCTATAAGAAACTGCCGTTAAACTCTCTCATGTCATTAAAGTCTGTTATATCTTTATCATGAACTATTGAACAGTTGTACGCGGAGCTGAAGAAAGAGGCGGAGCAGAGGGGGATCAGACTGAGGCTGCTAGAGATGCCTCACTTCAGAACTTGTCTGCTCTTCTCTCCCATGAACGACATGAACGGTTAGTCATAGCTGAACTATTGCATCAGATCATACAATATGATCTCATTACATCAGATCATATAATATGATCTCATTACATCAGATCATACAATATGATCTCATTACATCAGATCATATAATATGATCTCATTACATCAGATCATATTGTCAGTTCAATGTCCTAGATAGTTGTGCTAGGTCTGGCTGTAAGGCTATTTTATCATCTAGATAATCTGATCATCTGGCTAATCTGATCATCTGATGAATCCGGTTGATCTGATTAATCTGGATTGTCATGCGAGACCTGATCATCTGGTTGACGTCATTCAACTAAAACTGATTGATAGGATTAGGCATTAATGTGCTTTCTTAATCCTCATATGATTCAATCTCGAAACTCAACCATAATTTGATTATAGTAAATAAAATAGAGTCTGTAGTTTATATACATAAATATATATATATATATATATTTATATATATATATATAGGCCCCTATATGGCAAATTATTGTCTTATCTGTCGATCATAAATTGCATTTTGTTTCATCTAAACGACTTGATATTTTTACTTTAAAATAACTGTAGCTTTATTTACTTGTCTTATGAATTCGTTCTACAATGTAATAATCTGAATGTGGTTACGCCATTATTCTGTTTCTATCGTATTTAGTTATCGTTAATTTGATTGGTTTATCGGTGGTCAGAACAAGAGCGTTCAGAATAGTCTTATAATGCACTGCCTAATGGCAGGTTCATGGCATATAACTCTTCCAACCAAGTCTATCCTAAGCTTTCCTTTTCAGCTCTATATAAGAAAATATTATCAAATTATGCAATATTCCATGTCTTTGTCTGCCTCTTGGCTCTTTTCCCCTGCAATCTTCCCTCTATCATATCCTTCAGCAAACCATTCCCCCTTATATTATGTCCTCTCCAGCTTTTCTTTCTATTCTTACCAAATACATTAACTGTCTCTCTTTACTGACCCTTTCAAGAACTTCTTCATTTGTTTAGTTCTGTATGCCATTAACCATGGAGAAATTTAATGGTGAGGTGGGTCGTCTTGGTCTTACTTAAATCCTGCCTTAGTCGCCTCTTACGTACACGCGGCAGCTAGTTTCAGGTTGCCCTATTCTGCAGTGGTTTCAACCACACCCGGGTTCAACACGGGAATTAGTACTTCAGAATATGTCAGAATAGTTCTACAGAAAAAAACTCAAATCGTGGGTCTATATGTTTTGAACATGTTATAAGCACAGAAATATTACACATACACTTCATACAATATTAAAATAATTCTATAATAAACCATAGGCTATAGGTGCATGTGAGCATAATCACTTGTGTAACATTAATGGACACGTAAATCGCTAGAAAAACGTAATTCAATATTGTTGTCTACAGGGTTAATAAAACAAAGTGATAACACCTGCTAAAAGTTTTAATATTTCAGGATATTGTTAATATTTTTAAATGAAACTTTTACCAATTAATAAAAGAATACTTTTGATTGGGTGGCCAATTTTCATCCACTTTGGTACATAGATTGGCCAGTTATGCAAGTTTCAGCTGAGCAACCCCCCATTTTTTACCTAAAAATTGCTTTTGCTACAACGGTAAGGGCAGATTACGCTTCATTGACGAGAAGGTTAAGGTGAACTCTCAGTATTATGTCAATACTTTGCTTCCGGAGCTGTTTGATGATTGCAATTCTCTTCTACCAAATGGTTTCATCTTTCAGCAGAATGGTGCTCCGGCTCAAGCATCTCGCCATGCACTGGAATGGATCAGCGTGAGAAACACGAATTTCATCAAGAAGAATGCATAGCCTCCAAACTCTCCCGCTCAAAATCTTCTGGATTACCATGCCTGGGGAACCATGCTGCATCTCTATTAGAAACAACAGCCGAAGCCCAAAAACAAGACAGAACTGCAGGAAGTGCTACAATCAATTTGGGAGAGACTGCCCCAAGTTGGAATCAACAAGGCTGTCTTAGCGTTCCGAAAGCTACTGCAGTCCTGCTTTGCAGGTGAAGGAAAGCATATCGAATTGTCAGTAGTGCTAGCATATACAACGGGTTCTTTCTGAACCACCACAACGACCCTTTTCAAGGCCAAAGAACAAGATTAAGTATGATGTAAAAAAAATTCAAATTCAAGAAATTCATTCGAAAAAGGGGGGTTGCTCTGCTGAAACTCTCATAACTGGCCAATCTATGTATTAAAATGGATGAAAGTTGGAAACCTCATCCAAAATTAGTCCTTTAGTAATTGGTAAAAGTTTGAGTTGAAAATATTAACAATAGCCGGAGATATTCAAATTTTTTGCAGGTGTTATCACTTTTTTTACTCACCCTGTACATGTAATTCTGTATTAGTTTTCTATTTCTAACGTTTCAGCTCTTTCAATCGCCTCAGAAGACGTCGTTTGGCTGGTAGAGCAGTTAAAGCAGAAGTTGAAGGATTTAAAACGACTCTTGCATCTTAACTGCCAGTTTTTATCGACCGTCAACCGAAGTCAGAACCTAGAACTTGTTTCTGCATCATTCAGTGTGGATTCCATTGGTTGTCTAAGGTTGATTTAATCGATTTAAGAATCTGAATTTATAATTTTCGTGCAAATTATGCAGTAATTTTCTAATATGATGCCTTTCAGACTACCAAGGGAAGTAGGTTAACAGTTCGATGTCGCAAGCATTGTAAGATACGTCTCAATTTATTGAGCGTTCGGAAACCAGCTAAAAACATACTCGAACCCTTAATTTGAAAAAACTAAAGCTATGCCCTTTAACTTAGGCAAATGGTGTTAAGTAATTGCCTTCTTGTTAGTCAGATATATTATGCGAATATTTTTTAAATCAAAAAGCGAAATTTTAATATTTAATGTCCAATTTGTTTAATATTTAATTGATATTAATATCTAAATGCCCTAGGTTTTTCACTAATTAGTAGCTTCACAGTAATGTGAGTGAGAGTTTTGTTGTCCGAAAGATTGACTTTGTTGGTTACAAAATTAGCCTCTGTGTAAAACATGTTACTGTATGAAACTATAAACAAATAACAGTTTTCATTTAATCATCTCTTTCCAGTTTTATGTTCTAGATCGATAGTTAATTATTGAAATATTTAATCGACTGATCGATATTAAATTTTATTTAAGACATCCAACTTTTTAAATGGCCTTGCTTATCGTACCGTGTGTGACGTTTCTCTACTGGAATTCATGACACTATCTAGCACGAATATCCGGATTCTATTTTTTTCACTTAATGATTCTGTATAAAATTGTGTAATGCTTTCTGATTTATTTGCTCTGTTCTGTTTTCTCTTTCTCTATGTACAGACCAGTGGCTGATCCATGGCATATATCATCTCCATAAACCTTAACTTTACCCTCAACTTCACATTAACATACGAGTGCGTTATCAAATCTCATCCAGCATCTCGGTTTTTCTCTAACTTTCTTCCCCTCCACTCTTTCTGTTTTGTTATGCCATTGGTTGCTATTCATATATTTAGTCGGACAACAGTTAATGGAAAGCATAATTTATTAGATTCGTGGAGTGGAAGTCGGAAGAGATCCTGAATGCTAGAGGCAGAAACGTTCACACAGTGAATCGAGTCCACCAGGAAATCATCAAACATCTCTCACAGGAACCTTGTGCTGAATTAGGTGGGAGTAGATAACAAATTGATTGCTTAATTGCTGAAGTAAATAATAATTGATTAATTAATTTATTTGTCAATTGACTAATTGATAATTAATTTATTGCTTAATTAACGAAGTAACTACTGCTATCACAACGCACTCGTGTTGTGCCAGTCCCATTACAAAATCGACAACAAAAGTCCGCAATTTTCTTAAAAGACCAGTAAGCTGATACAGATGAAGACAATTGGAAACCAACTCTGAGGCATATTTTCCTTCGCTAAAGGCTACCTTAAGGCTTGATAAGGGCTTAACCATTGCTGCTAAAAACAAAATATTTACCATAAAATGCTCTTAATCAGCGTCAAGTAGTTTTGCTAAGAAATAAAATTATTATATTATATACATTAGACGTTAGAGAAAGATCGATAGAGAGAGAGAGAGAGAAAGAAGAGAGAGATAGAGAGAGCGATATCTCAACTCACATATAGGCGTATCAAAATCTTATAATGAAATCGGTCAGAACTTTTGCCCAACTGAGTTGGAGAACGGAATTTAGACTAAAAGCATGTGCTTAAACTACAGAACTTACCGAAATCGAACTTGCACATATGCAATGTGCTTTAACTTCGTTTCCCGATCGGGTTATTATCGTTGTCGTGTGAAAACAATTTTGTGCTAATGGTTAGACGGAGCGTGTTAACTATTATATTAGAAGACTTGGCAAAATACCTGATTAGGCCGCATTATGAGAATGTTTTGCAAGGAGTTTTTTCTGATGCACGATGTTGCATTCTACTGTAGGCTGTTGCGTGTATGTACCACCTTATCTACCCTTATTCATTGTAATTACCCTTATTCGTTATTATAAAGAACATTTTGCGAATTACGTTTACTTTGAAATAAACATAATTCTCCTATCTTCTGTAGGTTGTGCATGTATATATGCTACCCTTATTGGGAACATGAAAAGATTTAGCGTTATGGATTTCTATAATTAAAGAAACTTGAATGATTTTTCAGTATAAATACCCGTTGATGAACTATTTCAGGCAGGGCAGAAGATGGACTACAGTGTATAAAGATAAGTGCAGCTGTTGAATCGAATGAATTAGAAAAACTTCTGCAAACTATTTCAGTGAAAGGGAACCAAGTGATTGCTATGTTAAAGGTGAGATGCTAGTGATTGTGTAGTGTTACAAA
This sequence comes from Enchytraeus crypticus, assembly GCA_905160935.1. Lineage (NCBI taxonomy): Eukaryota > Metazoa > Annelida > Clitellata > Enchytraeida > Enchytraeidae > Enchytraeus > Enchytraeus crypticus. The sequence goes on from CAJHZI010000270.1 coordinate 77,375, forward strand.
AATCATTTGACTTATGTTTCATTTAGTCATTTTCTGCTTTGTTAGATGTAATTATTTACATTTTTAAATTTTCTTGCCGCACTGTGCAACAGACTAATATGCCAACAGACTCAATTTTTCATTTTAACTCTCGAATTGTTTATGGCTAAAGCCAAGTTTAACGTCAGTTTCCTGCTCGAATATATACCATGTCAATGAGGGGGAATATATAGCGTCGAATATATAGTCATGTCACTGAATTTGAACCCTGCATTTACTGATCCGCTGTCGAACAACTTGCAAACAATTAAGCCACCAGCTCTGTATTAATGTAAATTTTTGTATCAATGCAATGGTTTTTATCAATACAAATGTTAGTATTAATGCCACTGTTTGCAACTGTTTATATCAAAGCAACTGTTTATGTTAATGAAACTAGTTAAGCTTGCTTCTTTGAATAAAATTTTGTCTTCGAATAAGCTGTTAAAACACTATTTAATCAGAATCCAATGGTTGTTTTATAAATAACTGCTTACCCAGTATTACGTAGACCTAAAAAGTCGTAAAGCTAAATGCTATTTCCATAAAACGACTGTAAACCCTACAGAAGCGATGGTCTTGTTTGGATTTTGGAACACCATTCATTCCTATGCATTTTATCTTTATGCATACGAAGCCTATGATATGGTCGACATATAAATACTTGGGCCTAGAGACTGTATTAGTTCTAATAGTCTATTCGTTTCATACTCGTTTTTCTAACCTGCGCTATATGGTCGCCATACTAAATGTAGCTCTTATAGAAAGTATTAGTTCTAAATACACTTTTATATGTCCATTATTTCCAGACGCCATTGAACAACAGCGCTCTCTATGTCGATGTTGAGAAAACTTATAACGATGACATTCCTGCTAACTTTAATGTTCAGGTAAATTATCTTCTATTTTCAAGGCTGTTAAATGTGATTTTTACTGGTTTATATTTTAATGGATTATTTGAAATTGAAGCCTATAAATTTGAATTGAACAGTGTTTATATCTGCGAGTTAATTAGCTGAATTATATTCAAAAATTACGATCCTTTCTAACTCAGTTAATAAACGTTAAGCCTGATCAAACACACACCATAATCATGCGAGTAGTGAAGCTGTATCACTGATTATGTAACTGATGTTATCATTGATGTTATCACTGATGATATCACTGATGTTATCAATGATGTCATCAGTGATGGTACCACTGATAGTATCGCTGTGTTTATCACTGATGGTATCACTGATGTTATCACTGATGGTGTCACTGATGTTATGACTGATTTTATTACTGATGGGTATCACTGATAGCATCACTGATGGTATCACTGATGTTATCGCTGATAGTATCTATTGCTTTAATAGCACGAGATTAACGTGTTAAGCAGTTCGATGACATCTATTTTATAATATGCCCTATCGCTAAGTTCTTATATATATTATCTATTTGGATGGGTGCCCGGGACTTGAGTAACGCGGCCTGGAATCGAACGCAGGAGAGTTTAGTTTCTCCTCAAAGCCTCTGATTTAAAGAATAAGAAGACGCGTTTAGACTTACAAATATTGTAGCAGACTCACTGCCATGAAACTGCTGCTTCTGGTGTAGTCATTTTTACAAATGCCTTAAAGAGGGCCCAACAATTCTTTATACTATTTTCATTAGTTACCACTGATAGGCCTATTATCGCTGATGTTATCATTGATGGTATATATCGCTTTAATATCACGTGATTAACGTTTTATTCACGTGTTAAGCAATATGAGGGCATCTATTTTATTATAGGTTCTATCTCTAAGTTGCTAATATCAGTTTTCCCACTGCTTGTAAATGCAAAGTCTATTCACTACGTTAACGAGGTGTTTTAAAGAATAATAATTTTTAAATTTATTTCTGTAGTATTTAATTTTCTTTATTTCAGGAAGTCAAGCTACATACGCCTTCAGGGAACAGATTGACAAGCAGAGAATTATTGAAAGCCTAATGAACTATTTGTCTTAAGAATAGTTCTGATTCTAGTTCCCGTTAAAGAACTAGAAGTAAAACTATTTATTCAACTATTTAACTTAAAACAGTTCTAGTTCTAGTATTAGTTCTAATTCTAATAACAAATAGGTAAGGATTTAAAATATTAAATAATTTAAATATAATTGTTACATATGTTTAACAGACATCAAAAACGTTATTGGATTTGAATAAACTTTAATAAAGTTAGGCTATGTTTACTACATAGACCTATCTACCTAAACATTAAACAAATATTTAAGATTAAATTTGAAATTTAAGCTGGGCAGTAATCCGCAGCCTTCTCTTAGTAATTCTCGGCATTCTATTAGCATTCTCAATCCTTTAAAATAATTATGATCTTGCCTACTTTGCCTTACTTGTATTTAGTATTTACCCAGAACTTACATTACATGTATACGCTGCAGCGAAATGTGAAGTATTGATCTGAATGAATTATATGTGCACTGGATCTAAATCGAATTTAATAGCAGTCTATATTTTTATATTATTGTGAATATTCCAATTGATTTTTTATACATTTAATTATCCTTTTCTAATTCTATTAATTTTTGTACGTTTTTGCAATGTGCGTTAGGCCCCATGATTGACTGATCGAACTATAGTAATGATGTCTTAATTAAATTATCTACCTACACAAATGCTATAGACATGTGAGTCGATTGCTCCGAGGTTAAATGCATATTAAGTACTATTGAAATACATGTAATCAACAACAATAACAACAGAATTATAGTGCTACTGTCGTCAGTTACGACATTGAGCACTGTGGTACCAAATCAAATCCGATGAGCAGAGTGTGGGGTCCAAAAACGGTACTATCCAAAATCCGGGAGTTCGGTCCGATCATTCGTGATGATGTGCATGGTCAGTCCTGCGAATGTCAAAAATTTAAAGTATCTGATTAGCTGTAGCTGGAATTAATCCTTGGACCTCAGGATATGTTAACCAGTGCTGTGCTATAGTTACTTGTAATATATTACTATAATTATAGTCACTAATTAAGTAAAAAAGTAGGCTAACTACAAATTACTCAGTTTAGATACTTTTTCAAAATAGCACCAAGTTACTCTAAGTACTGGTTAGCCCATTCAGGCAGCTTGTAACCATATTACCTTTACCGAGTTGCTTTTTGAGTAATTAATTAGGCTCTTAACAGCATAGTATGCAACACTAATAAAAGAGCTAAAACTCCCTAAATGTTATATTTAGACATATCATATAGGCTATATGATAACAGAGCCTATAGTCATGTAAAGTAGGCTATAGATGTTGTTTCAATAATTATATTCTACCTGTTGGTTAGTATAATTATCAAGTGTAGAAGTCTTAATGACGTAGTTTAGGTCTACCACCTCATTGAATTATAATTTAGAGCACTTTATAACTGTGTTGATCATAGTCTCTATGTCCAAGGTCCGGTCTTGGTCTCGAGGCGTCTGATCTTGTAGTATTTTGGTCTGTGTCTCGAGGATATGGTCTTTTTAAAAGAGATTTTGTCTTGACTATAAGTCTGTACATGTATATTATCCATGACAACATATTGAACACTGTTTAATCACATGTGCTATATACTAAGTCAAGTAAAGCGCTTAGTTAGATAAGTAAAAGACAATATAAGTCATAGCTTCGATATTATAAAGTACGCTAAGTGATGAATATTCACAACCCTGACTAGACCTGCTCGAGGACGAGAAATTGAGGAATGAGTTTTCTATCTAAAAATAATGAAGGAGTTGTTTTATATAAAGTCGAAATGGAAAGGCTTTCTTGTGGATGCAAAGAAGAGACCAAATACTTAAAAAAACAAACCTTAGTCCTCCTAACTAGTAGCGCACACACATTCAGCAATGATGCTTTACATACGACGATAAATCTTAGAGGCCTATCTATTTTGGTTCTACATTAATACTTATTCTATGTACTCACATGTTACACCCGTTGTAAACGATTTAAAGTCTTTGCAATGACTAAAGACTAAAGAGAGTATCATTTATAAAATAGCTTCGTTAACCTATACATGTAAGTCCATCACCACTCGTGGACAAACTTGTATGTCTTATAAGAAATCTGGTTTATGTACTGTGAAGCCATTGTAGTGCTATTTTTTCATTCAGTTTTTAATATATTTAAAGTGATTTAAGAAATTGAAATTTTATTCGATATTCATGGCTGGCTCTGTGAGAGCGGGAACATTTATCTTTTGCTGCACTATTACAAGTGTTGGTTTCAATTTATAGCACTTAACAAGTAATCTCGAGTTATATTTACTATTAAAAATCACTGTAAATTGCTCTGAACTGTACCATGTACAAGATGTGTATTATTTCAAATCGCTATTTGTGCATTGAGAGATATTTTAATAAATTGTATATTGTAAACTGATATATAACGTGTAATTTAGTCTTAAAGTAAGGTGGGAATAAAAGATGATTTGACGTTTCACTATAATGTAGCGCAACTAAATGTGTTGCATATTTTATTTCTTACCCATATGTTTGGAATTAATTTTATTGGCACTCATGTTTGTATTTAGATGTTTAAATTGATCTTTGTGCATCAAGACTTGTATTCACTTCAGCGTATGTTTATTAGAACTTATTTTGCGTTAGAATTGCAAGATTATGAAACGAGGATATTAAAATAAGTAATGAGGAAATGCAAATTAATATGTCATTAGAAGTTTAACCTTCATATATTGAGATATGATCTTTGCTTATTGGTGTATTCATGTAAAAACTGATGTTAAATTAAATATGATATGACATTCAGTAAAAACAGTAGATTATGTAAAGTAATAATAGAAATTATATGCATAAGATACATGCATGCAACGCAACCACTCGTGGGGGTTGGGTGGAGAAATGCTTATGAAGAGCTTGATTCTGATTGGCTGTTGAGCATGGCCTCAGTCAAGACTATATGACCAGAGAACAGGCTATAGAATTTTAGTTCACTCCTGAACTCTGGCATGTGTGGAATTACTAGCTGAACTTGTCTAAAGATAATTCTGAATGAATTATTGCGACAAACACATAAACTAGTAGATTCCATACAAGCTTCTGAACTTCTGATTGCATTCGTAGAAAGTACTGCTATTATGCACCTTCTATAGGTCGGTGATAGTTAGCACGAAAAATACGAAATCTATATTGAAACGATTGTGCCTCACGGGATTGCAGATTTTGTGTGGAATCGTCGTCTAACCTTCAATGAGTTGGTTAACCACGATCCATTTCAATATCTCAATCCATTGAATGTAAAAATCCTCGATTGTACCAGAAACGCCGATTACTAGAGATCTAGATAAGCGTTTTCTCGTCAATTCAGGTGAATAGCTGCGTTTACAACACTTTGTGTTGGCAGTGAAGATAGAAGACTGAAAATTGAAGAAAGAAATTGAAGAGAAAGACAGAATCAGAAAAGAGCGAAATTCTACGAAGAATACTGATTTTCTAGTGCCTAATCTAGATAGGTGTTGCTTTCATAGATTTCAGCTAAACAACTACAATTCTGAATTCTGCGGAAAGCGCAATTTACTAGTTGCCTACTCTAGTTAAGCGTCTTTTTCACAGATTTAACTGAACGACTGTGAAACACCACCTCACGTGTTCACAGTCATACTAAAGAAGAAAAGAGGGAAAGTATCAAATCATATAAGCGAGGAGTGCCTTGAAGCCAATAACTCGTTCCCATTTTCTCTCTCTTATTTTGATTGCAAGTATAGACATTTAACTAACTAATTGTAAGTAGACTGACTTTACATTTATCGCTTATTTTTAGCATTTTATTAATTGTTACATATTGTTAGTTTAATATTCTATGCTATCTTTATGTTTAATGTTTTAACTCGTTATATTGCTATCGTATTTCTTTGTTAATAATAAATCGTTTGAGATAATAAATCACTGGTTTTTGTGTCAATATTCTAATTTAGTTAGAATCTATACAAATAATACACAAATACTATAATTTATCATACATTGAACGAATAAGCATGAGTTCTGTTCACAGCAGCTCCAGTCTTATTGATTTAGCCTCTAACTGGCTATATGAGCAAGACATCCTTGCATCCTCAAGATTAATACCGCCTAAGCATGAAGAGTTGGAAAAATCGAACCCACGACTCCATTTCCAAACTCCTATAACGGAGAGAGGATTGGAGAACTCAATAATTGGCGCCCAATGTGGGGCAGCTCGAGCTGATCAAAAGATCAACGTGCAAGAGAGGCGGTATATCGCAGGAGGACACCATGGATCAATCTTGGAAGATCTAGGAAGCTCGGAATCTCGGAAAGCTAAGATTCAGGATGAGATGCATTATCAAGGAGGATCTAGGAGTCGCTTGGACAATCTAGGAGACACTGGATTTCTGAGGACCAGGACTCTAGAGCTGGATCGATCAGGAGAATCGAGGAAATCTAGGAATATCTCAGGAGGACATCATGGATCGATCAAGGAAATCCTAGGAAGCTCGGAATCTAGGAAAGCTAGGATTCACGAAGAACAGGAATATCTAGGAGGATCTACTAATCGAATGGACGATCAAGGAAAATCAGGATTTCAGGTGACCAGGACTCATGAGGAGTTGAATCTGCTAGGAGAATCATGGAGATCTAGAAATCTAAGGAGTCTGGATGATTATGGAGACTCGAATTCGACATGTTATAGAGAACTACAATTCAGTGGAGATAGAGGAATACACAGAAAAACTACAGAAGAACCAAAAGAGCAGAAATATTATGGAATCCGGCAGGAGCTGAAATTTGATCGAAGTACTGAAAATATAGCAGGAGAGAAATTAACCAGGGTTCCAAAAGGCAGTCACGAATACGTAAGGGAGCATGAGAATTGCAGCGAAGGAAGACAATTCGGGGTGAATAGATGGGACGAAAGGCAAGAAATGAGAGAAATGCCGCGATATGCAACAAATGAAAACCCGAGACTTTCACTTCAACCACAGAGAAGAGAGAGAATCTTAGTATCTAGCATGATTCCGGAAAGAGAAGCCCACAGATACTACAATACATATATGATTGAAGAAGATGGAAGAAAATACATCAAAGCTACACCTAGTGGCGAGATATTGTTCAAAGTACCAGAAATGCAGGAGTTTGAATCTGGGGTTAGCCGGGACCCGGAGCTGATTGATTCACGAGGAAACTTCAATGAGCTATACATTGATGACCGAATGGAGTGCCACGAGAATAAACTAATCTATAATAGAAATGAAGGATATAATAGAGATGAAGGATTTCAGCACAGTAATTACGTAACCAGACACGCGTCACCGATTGAACCTGTTAACAGGCGGCATTCAATTCAACTGAACGAGGGCCGTGATAATTGGAGTGAGGGAAGGAGAAATGCGCCCGCAAATCAATTTGCCACTCACGGAGCTCGTTACATAACAAATGAATACATGAAGCCGACAAGTGAGAGAAGAATAAACGGGAATGAAATAACTCTGCAGCCCTTCGCGAGACCGGTGCCATATATCAAGCAAGAAGAAACTAGATGTGGAAAAATGGCAAAATCGACAAAATCTATGAACTCTGAGAAATTTGATATACAACAAGAATTAGCTGAAGAAGAAACAGATATCCAATTAACAGCAAAGAAAGATATAAGTGAGGAAAAGAGTAAAAGAAATACGCCTCGGAGGCAAATGATAAATTGTGACAAATACGACGGCAACAGTTCGCTTTCTGTATTTCTTAGCAACTTTCAGATATGTGCAAGATACAATAAATGGGATGAAGAAGAAAAAGCTATATTCTTGCAATTATCATTAAAGGGTGGCGCTGCTATATATTTTAATTCGAAAGCACATGAGGAGATGAATTTCCAGGATATTGTCAATGTTCTGAAAACGAGATACGGTGAAGGAAACCAGACGATACTTTATCGAACTCAACTTCGTACCTTGAGGAAAGCTAAAAGCGACACGCTTAGCACATTATATGCAGAAGTTGCAAGATTAATTGCACTGGCTTATCCGTCTGAGCAATCATCCGTAACTGAAGAACTCGCTATAGACGCTTTCTTAGCTGCAATCGACGATAGGGACATGGAGATGAGAATTCGTGATAAATTTCCGCAAACGCTTGATCAGGCATATCAACTTGCATTAATAATTGAAAGCTATTCTAAGAAGTATCTTTTAGAAGATAAACTGGCATCGGATAAGCGATTCAGAGCGATACAGTCAACCGAATTCAATGAGAAGTCAACACACAATCAGAACAAACAAGCAAAGAGAAATTCAATCAGCCGTGACGAGTCCTTGAATAGACTGCAAGGCGATGACATGTGTCGGAATAGAGAAGTCAACAACCAAGCCATATATCACGCGAGAAACGATAATATGGAAGATGAACACAGTGACATATCAAGAGCCCACCATTATAGTGGAAGCCGCAATCGTGTAAACCTGCCACAATCTCGTAATCAATACAACGTATATCATGAGCAAACATCACGCTCATTAAGAGACGACAGGCAGGACCATTCGGGGTATGCGGGTAGGAATCATCCAATTAACCAACGGGGTTACGAGAGAATGAATAGGGGAAGGGATGATAATAATCAAGGTAGGGGAAGTAATTTCTACCGAATTAATGCAGTAGGTGTGTCAAGTGAGATAAGAAACAAGAATAAAATAGGAATGCAGAAGGGAAACGATGAACATCCAACATATATACGAGCTGGTATCGGTAAAAGAAAATTTGATTTTTTAATCGACACTGGTTCATATGAAAACATCATTCCATTGCATTGCATCAACAAAAAGTGGATTGTGCCATCTAATAAGGAATTGAAAGCAGCGAATAACACTAGAATTGAAATCGTTGGAGAAGTCAATGTTATCTTGAAAATTGGACGACTTAGGTTGCCAATCAATGCACTAGTTTCACATGACATCATAGAACCTGTCCTAGGGATCAAATTCCTAATTGACAACGGAGCGAACTGGAATTTTTCTAAAGGAGAAATCACAATCCATGAAGTCAGAATCACTCTTCACCAAGAAAAATCAGAAAAGCATCACAGAAATACTACAATGATCTGTAAGCGTACATATGAATCTATAATTAAAGAAGGACCTCCACGATCAATGGATAAAGCGCCAGTGATTAAACAGGAAGGCCTCAAACTAATGAAGAAAACGGTGAGTTCTTCCTGTGAAGATTTTAAGAACCGAGAGAATTTTAACTATGGGAAGAGTATCGGCAGGTATAATCAACCCTCAACATATTTTAACCGTGGAAGAGTGACAGCTAATGAGCAGAGTGATTGCAGAAAAATTATCCCTGCTTGCAGAGCGATCGATTCAACGGGGCACTCAAAGATTAAAACTGTGAGAAGACGAAATGAAGCTGCTAACCAGAGAGTTAACAAATTCAGAGACGAAATGAATAGAGGTGTGAACGATCAGGGTTCAGTGCCAAGTGTCAGACGATTCAGTCAACGAAGTTGGCAAACAGAGGAAATGGAACGGCAGGGATTATCTAACAGCGGCTTAAAGGAACTGTAAGGCAAGATTTATTTGACTTATAAACTATAGCCTTATATTGATAATACAAATTCCTTAGTTAAGATAATTTGGCAGTTTAGAGAGATTGATAAATTGATATTTAACATTCACGATTATTGATTGAATTGCACAATTGTGGTGCAGAATATTGTTTCGCTTTCTATAAAGCATTAGATTATTATTGAGCAGTTCATTGAAATTTTTGGGCTCGCTAAACGTGTATCGAGAGATTGAAACAAAGATTTTTAGCTTTGTATTGTGGAATTGTACTTATACGCTGTACTATTGTAGAAGATTTAAACTATATGTTTTTGTATTTAAAGTGTATGTTTTAACTCCCTAAAAATTTTCATTATCGTAATGTCTAAGGGACGCTTTTAAAGATTTTATGTTGGCTCTTGTAGTATGATAACTTCTGAGGTGTTAAATTTTAAACTTAAAACACACCAATTGTCCATGAGGTTAAGTGTAAAGAGAAACACTAGATAGAGAGAGAGAGAGATAAATTTAGAAGCGTTATGATAGCAATGGGCTTAAATAAACAATTTAGGACCTAATTAGCATTGCTTATGCATATCTTGCTGCACATGTATAGCGTTAAATCGTGATACACTGCAAATACCGTGATGATTGCATTTATTGAGTAGATATTGAGAGAGCGAATTGTGTGGTAGATAACCTGCAACTTGAGCACATTTAAGACTTATTCTAAATTGCTATGCAGCATGATTAGCGCGTTTCTTGACTTGCTTGTGCTGAGTGGATAGTGCCGTGAATTGCACAGTTGCAGTGCGCAGATTGTATTAGTAAAAATGGTCAACAGATTAAATGTGACATGTTTGTTACAACTCCAACTGGTTATGTAATCAGCATGGTTCGATACTAGTACACGTATTATGTAATCAGATAACAGTGGAGTTGACTTAAATTATAGACGCTTTTGAATTAAATGATGAAATTGTACCTCCAATTTAAATTTATTAAGATATGATTGCTATAAAGAGAGCAATAAAAGCAAAGAGGCAGTTAAATAAGACAACAGAGCGCAGTAGCTAATGCAACGATTGAGCATTTAGTTGTAATGCAATTGAGACTGCGAGCTGAAGAGCATGAATGAGGAAAATAGCAATAAATCTGATAACTTAGAGAATTACGGGAGCTATATAAACGAGATGGCAGAGAAGAGGACAAGAGTGGAGAGAAATTATAGAGATACGATATGCTTTTTATGGTTATTAAGTGACCTATTTTGCTAGAGATTTGTATTTCTTGTATATTTTTCGCTTAAGTATTAAGATTTCTAACCGTGAAGTTTTAGGTGGACTGCGTTATGTACGAGTTTAGCGTTAAAATTTGTATAATAGCTTAGTTTGTGGAGATTATAACATTAATGGCTTCAAGAATTTTTTAAAAAGTTTATTAAAATCGGGTAGTGCAGACCCTGGTGAGAGAAGGGGGGGTGGTATAAGAAATCTGGTTTATGTACTGTGAAGCCATTGTAGTGCTATTTTTTCATTCAGTTTTTAATATATTTAAAGTGATTTAAGAAATTGAAATTTTATTCGATATTCATGGCTGGCTCTGTGAGAGCGGGAACAATTATCTTTTGCTGCACTATTACAAGTGTTGGTTTCAATTTATAGCACTTAACAAGTAATCTCGAGTTATATTTACTATTAAAAATCACTGTAAATTGCTCTGAACTGTACCATGTACAAGATGTGTATTATTTCAAATCGCTATTTGTGCATTGAGAGATATTTTAATAAATTGTATATTGTAAACTGATATATAACGTGTAATTTAGTCTTAAAATAAGGTGGGAATAAAGGATGATTTGACGTTTCACTATAATGTAGCGCAACTAAATGTGTTGCATATTTTATTTCTTACCCATATGTTTGGAATTAATTTTATTTGCACTCATGTTTGTATTTAGATGTTTAAATTGATCTTTGTGCATCAAGACTTGTATTCACTTCAGCGTATGTTTATTAGAACTTATTTTGCGTTAGAATTGCAAGATTATGAAACGAGGATATTAAAATAAGTAATGAGGAAATGCAAATTAATATGTCATTAGAAGTTTAACCTTCATATATTGAGATATGATCTTTGCTTATTGGTGTATTCATGTAAAAACTGATGTTAAATTAAATATGATATGACATTCAGTAAAAACAGTAGATTATGTAAAGTAATAATAGAAATTATATGCATAAGATACATGCATGCAACGCAACCACTCGTGGGGGTTGGGTGGAGAAATGCTTATGAAGAGCTTGATTCTGATTGGCTGTTGAGCATGGCCTCAGTCAAGACTATATGACCAGAGAACAGGCTATAGAATTTTAGTTCACTCCTGAACTCTGGCATGTGTGGAATTACTAGCTGAACTTGTCTAAAGATAATTCTGAATGAATTATTGCGACAAACACATAAACTAGTAGATTCCATACAAGCTTCTGAACTTCTGATTGCATTCGTAGAAAGTACTGCTATTATGCACCTTCTATAGGTCGGTGATAGTTAGCACGAAAATACGAAATCTATATTGAAACGATTGTGCCTCACGGGATTGCAGATTTTGTGTGGAATCGTCGTCTAACCTTCAATGAGTTGGTTAACACGATCCATTTCAATATCTCAATCCATTGAATGTAAAAATCCTCGATTGTACCAGAAACGCCGATTACTAGAGATCTAGATAAGCGTTTTCTCGTCAATTCAGGTGAATAGCTGCGTTTACAACACTTTGTGTTGGCAGTGAAGATAGAAGATTGAAAATTGAAGAAAGAAATTGAAGATAGAAGACTGAAAATTGAAGAAAGAAATTGAAGTAGAAGACAGAATCAGAAAAGAGCGAAATTCTACGAAGAATACTGATTTTCTAGTGCCTAATCTAGATAGGTGTTGCTTTCATAGATTTCAGCTAAACAACTACAATTCTGAATTCTGCGGAAAGCGCAATTTACTAGTTGCCTACTCTAGTTAAGCGTCTTTTTCACAGATTTAACTGAACGACTGTGAAACACCACCTCACGTGTTCACAGTCATACTAAAGAAGAAAAGAGGGAAAGTATCAAATCATATAAGCGAGGAGTGCCTTGAAGCCAATAACTCGTTCCCATTTTCTCTCTCTTATTTTGATTGCAAGTATAGACATTTAACTAACTAATTGTAAGTAGACTGACTTTACATTTATCGCTTATTTTTAGCATTTTATTAATTGTTACATATTGTTAGTTTAATATTCTATGCTATCTTTATGTTTAATGTTTTAACTCGTTATATTGCTATCGTATTTCTTTGTTAATAATAAATCGTTTGAGATAATAAATCACTGGTTTTTGTGTCAATATTCTAATTTAGTTAGAATCTATACAAATAATACACAAATACTATAATTTATCATACATTGAACGAATAAGCATGAGTTCTGTTCACAGCAGCTCCAGTCTTATTGATTTAGCCTCTAACTGGCTATATGAGCAAGACATCCTTGCATCCTCAAGATTAATACCGCCTAAGCATGAAGAGTTGGAAAAATCGAACCCACGACTCCATTTCCAAACTCCTATAACGGAGAGAGGATTGGAGAACTCAATATGTCTCACTTGATTAAAGTGATGCAGCCTGCTGTTACTGGGTCTTCTAAATTAATTACTATTGTGAGACCTGTAGCTTATATACCTTCAAACTCTAAGCAATCTAACCGTTTCTTTCCAGCATGCTGCACCGCAGATCTGGAATTCTCTTCCATCCAATCTTCGGAAGTTGTCGTTTGAATCACATCGGCCTTTGCTTCCTTCTGAACAATTCCAACAACAACAACAGCAACATAATTATAGTTGTCGTCCATGACAACATGACCACTAGTTCCATAGGCAGTTGAAGATCCACCTTTTCCATCTCTCATTTCCATACAGTTTCCATGAGTTACGACTAGCGCTTAAACCTCCTTTTCTTTAAGCCCCTTTATCTCCGGATTGATTTTCTGGATTTTGGAATTTGCACCGTTTTTGAACCTTCTTTTTGTTAGCCGGCTTGATTTTGTCTCAATAGTAAAATAGTGCTGGATGTTGTCATTGATGACTGTAGCACTCTAATTGTTGCTATATTATGTTATTAATTCATTTATTTCGTTATGCATATTGAATTCTGCAGTAGAAGATCCACCAAGATCCATCAACAAGGCATTTATTAAATGAAGATAACAAGCGATGTTTAACTCAATGCAAATCAAACAATATGGCGGACGTTTGTTGACGTTTAACTCGCAATTGTTTATTTTATTTTGCAACACATTACTGAAGGGTTATTTTTTACACATTCTTGACGATATTTAAAATAAAAATAAATGAAGTTAATGTGTAAGATACATGTCATTTTAGGAATAGTTCTTGTAAGATATGGAACAAAAATATTAAGTAAAGGCATGACATTGATTCATTATATAAAAATTCTTTTTCCTCGCTGAGATTATTTCGGGTGGTCACAGTTTCCATCATATTCGTAAACTTCCCGACTCTGTTCATTGATAACGCTGATATTCAATGAACTTGATAATTACAGTGTCACCGCTTGAATGCTTATCATAATATAAGTGCTTTTTGCAGTTATACCGACATCGCCACTGGCTGGAGTCCGTGGCGATTTCGGTAAGTTATTCGACCGCGGATCGGTATGTGCAGTGTTCAAATCCTGGGCTCCCCCGTCACTGACATCACTTTCGAGTGAGGAAACTGACGTTAACATTAGCTTTTACAAGTAAGTACATTTCGTAGAATCTAAGAATTCCTTAATTGACCTCTATTATCTCTGACAGTAGGCGTACACTTGTTGTGCAGAAACAGACGTTAAACTTAACTTTGTAATTTAACTCTATGGTTAATATAGTATGTGTAATATGAATATTGTCTTGTCTTCATATATATAGGACCAAAAATACTGATCTTATGCCATTCAGTATATAATGCTCAAATGCGTGTATCATGCCATGTCATGTGATCATCCTAAGGCTTATTGCAGTCAAATATTTCTCTATGGCTGTCTTCCACTAAACTCTATTCTTTGGCATTTCCTTGATGTTCTTATATTTTCTTTCTACTGTTCTCCTTTAAATGCAGATTCCTGCAGCCTTCAGGTCTTTTTCAAGGCAGTCTTTCCGTATTCTTTTAGATCTTCATACTCTTATTTGCCATCTGCTTTGTAGTTATATGTATTTCAAAGGTTACTGTTTTCTTCCATGCTCAGCACATTTCATTCTTCTTTTCTTGAAGACTTTGCTTATCCTTGTTGTTTTGTTCTTTTCATAATGTTCTCATTTGTTACATGCTCTAAAGTTGTGACTGATAATTAGTATTCTCCTTATCCACTTGTTCTTGATGGCATATAATTTCCGTCCCATTGCCTTTGTTTATTCTCATGATTCACATCTATAGATTAGTCTGGTTCATGCAGGAGTTAAGAATTCTTAGTTGAATCAGAAGTTTGCCATCGTGCCTTTAATGATTTATATATATATATATATATATATATATATATATATATATATATATATATATATATATATATATATCAATCTTTATTTAACCCAAAGGCAGCAAAGTAATACAACAGGGACAAACTAACATAGTTTACATTACTACACAAGAAAAAATAAAGAATAAATAAATAAATTCATGTGGGGAATACTTTTAATGAGTGATTATATGCAACTTGCTAAATATATGGATAGTAATACAAGATGCATAGCTGACAATTTAGAGAAAATTGAAGGACATATGTTCTATAGACCTGCCAATAGATTGTATATGCTGAAAGAGAGACTTTAAGGAAATTCAATAAACACAAAACTAAACAAGATTCTAAATGAGACCTTAATATTACAAGTCATCATAAAGAAATTTATTTTTGTCTTCTTTGTAACTTTTCCCACAAAGCTGTAGTATTTAAAGTCTGTCTTATCAAATTGATGTCAATGATGCATGTGTGATTTACTAAGTGTTTAAGTCTTGAAATACGGTTGTACTGTTTATATGCCTTTATTCTGTTGTTTATACTGACATAATTATTAGTTAAAATAAGTATTAATATTAATAATTAATATTAAAAAAAATATTGGTTAAAATAATTAGTAGTTTTTGTTTATAGGATGAGTGTGGATAATGACTGAACTATTTTCTTTAGATATAAAAGAATGGAAGAAAGTAAAAGTTAGATCGTGTTGTAACTCATAATTAAGCATGTTTTCGAGGAAGTGGATGCCAGGAGTATGGAAGCCAAAGAATCTTCATTCTTTGGAACATCTAAAGTAATTAAAAAATTCTATCTCTAATCTTCGTAACTTAATCTTGAAAGCAATATCATTATAGTCTAAACTCTTAACATTATTGTAGTCTTATTCTATCAGTTATTAAATGATATCAAGACACATAGTAATCCATGAGGAATCACAAACATTTCTGTTTTTGTTAGGTTGATTGATAAATTTTGCTATAAAATCAGAAATATAGGACTCGCATATTTTAAAACGATATTGGTTTTTATTATTCTCTCATGTACTTCAATTACTGAAACAACACAAATTACAATATATCGCTATATACTAAATATATACTAAATAATATTAAGCATATCACAAATTGCAGTATATCGAATAATTAGTAGCAGTAATGTATTGAAGGCATTATACAATACTTTGTGAAGTTATTTTTGTTGTGTGCATCTGTGTGCTTGTAGATACACTCACAATGCTCTGTGTGCTTGTAGATACCTGCACAATGTTCTGTGTGTTTGTAGATACCTGCACTATGTTCTGTGTGCTTGTAGATACACTCACAATGCTCTGTGTGCTTGTAGATACCTGCTCAATGTTCTGTGTGCTTGTAGATACCTGCACAATGTTTTGTGTGCTTGTAGATACCTGGACAATGTTCTGTGTGCTTGTAGATACCTGCACAATGTTTTGTGTGCTTGTAGATGCCTGCACAATGTTCTGTGTGCTTATAGATACCTGCATAATGTTCTGTGTGCTTGTAGATGCCTGCACAATGTTTTGTGTGCTTATAGATACCTGCATAATGTTCTGTGTGCTTGAAGATGCCTGCACAATGTTTTGTGTGCTTATAGATACCTGCATAATGGTCTGTGTGCTTGTAGATGCCTGCACAATGTTCTGTGTGCTTATAGATACCTGCATAATGTTCTGTGTGCTTGTAGATACCTGCACAATGTTCTGTGCAAGCATCAGACAGTCACCGAGCAGAACCTGAGTCTCCTCGTTGAGACTCTGCGGTCGATATCTGAGATACTCATCTGGGGTGATCAGAACGACAGCACTGTTTTTGAGTGAGTTTCTTCTGTCATTTTCTGTTCATAGCAATTCTATTTAGGTCGGCCCGAAAAATACTGTATATGCTGTTGTAAAAAATGTAGAATTAAATTTCTTTGTGAAATGAAAATATGATAATGGAACGCTAGTTTTTGTCAGTATTTCTAAAACCAATTGGTTGAACATTTTAAAATTAATAAGTTACTTTTTAAAGTCTCATATGCCATATATGAAAAATTTCTTAACATTTTCTAACTTATATATGAAAGTGCATCTTGCATCTGTTGTGGATTACACCCAAGTTCCTTTGGTAAATATTATTTAAGAACTTAAAATTCAGTAGAATTTTAAATTACTAAGAAACATATTTGAAATTAAGTGTCAATTTTTAAGCCGCATAGATATTTATTGAAATTTTAAAATAATCGCTTTGTTTTATCTTTATTTAAATTTAGCTTCTTTCTCGAGAAGAACATGCTGCTGTTTTTCCTGCGATTCATGCGACAAAAGTCTGGACGATTCATTTGTGTTCAGCTTCTGCAGACTCTCAATATTCTCTTTGAAAACATTAGTAATGAGACTTCTGTATGTAAGTATGACTCTTTTTGACTAGCTATCAGTGGTTGTTTACTTAAATTGATATGGGCAAATGTATTAAAGATTAGATATGTTAGATGATTTAAAGACCCACTCATATGTGGACATGAAGAGGAAAGCGAAGACAGAGAAGAGCGGAGGCATTATATACCATTGACCGGCCAGTAGGCACACTAAGAGAGAGGGTGAGAGAGAGAGAGATAGACAAATGTTTGAAAATTAAGTGTTGTTAATTATAATTATATTATTATTATTAACTGTAATTTCGCTATCATTTTTTACTGAGTGATAGGCGACGTTTCGCCCATGTGATTTTGGCATCACACTCCTCAGAATGCAAGTTTCATGCTCTCAGAATAATTTATTGGGTTTTTTAAAATTTATGGTTTATTTTAGAGTTTTTCTCTTGCTGGACATTTTCCAGAACTCATACAAGTGGGTTTCTGCAACATTCAGCTTCACTTTATTTCTTAATAGTCATTTTTTTCTTATATATATTGAGTTTCATTTTACTTCTTACTGAGCTGATCCCAACATAAGATTAGTCTTCAGAAGTGAGTATAAATCCTGGTTAATCCTGGTTTTACTATGCCGCACTGGTTTTATAATATTAAATTTGCTCCTATAATTATCCAATATTACATATCAAGTGTCCTGTTGTTGACTTTGACATGTTGTAGTTGTTGCTTTTATTCTATAAACTGTGTATGTGCATACATGCGATGTTTAAATATATTCTGTATGTGTAAGAAGCTCTATATGTAAATAGAACTCTTGTATATAGCCAATTTTAATAAATTAATAAACAGTTTCTCCATTTTTACTTTTGGGATGTCTCCTTATGGCCTTTAATGAATATGTTTTATTGTTTTTGTTTTTGCAGATTATTTGCTGTCGAACAATCATATAAATTCTATAATCACTCATAAGTTTGATTTCTCTGATGAAGAGGTACTCTACTTGCTGTGTAATTGTTATTTATATTGTTTTAAATTTATAAAAGAAAGTCAGATTTTTCAAGTTTTTATTAAGTGTGAAGCATACACTTTTGTGGAATATATAATTTCTTACATAAATATAAACTGATTTTTGAAGTTTAAACAGTTTGCTTTCTTTCTTCCATGAAATTAATGCCTTCAAGTTAAGACATAGATCTCTAAATTAATAAAATAAGTTGAAATTGTTAGAATTGTAACCAATTCCGACTGCTAGATAGATAATTAATTATCACCCATAACTGTCAGTAATGAATTATCTGATTAATTATCATTCACTGCACGATAGATAATAAGATAGCTAATATTAATAAGATAACTAATATTAATAAGATAGCTGCTCATTCTTCTGGCTAAGATATCTGTAAATATATAAATATGAATTTGTTATTTAATAAATGTACTAATTGATATTTGATAAATTATTGATGATTCTTCCAAATTGAAATTATTAAATTATTTAAATAGCTCAATTCTGAATGTCTTTCTGTGTTAGCATCATGACAGTTCTGCCTCTCTTTCACTGTCCATTCTACTGTACATTAATTGTGATTCTTACTTTATTGGTTCAGTTGATATTATGCTCAGGTTATGGTCATACTAATACTCTACCCAACATTATTTGTGATTCTTACTTTATTAATTCAGTTGATATTATGCTCAGGTTATGGCGTACTACATATCGTTTCTAAAGACTCTGTCTCTTAGGCTCAACAAGCACACTATTCATTTCTTCTACAATGAAGTAAGACTTTCCTAATGGCTGCAAATATTTACAAAACTAAAATACTACAACTTGAAATGGTTTAGCATATATTTTATAATCTCTATTAGCTATATTTTTTAAATTCCATTTGTACATATGTTTAAAGAAATTTGGTTCATACTGGCTCAAATTTATAAGGTTTAAAGCTTTTTCATCACATGGTTTTGAATTACCTATATATTAGTACTTATTTTAACTTCAATCTATTTTTTGTCTTAAATATGTTATCACTTTATCTTGTTCATTATAAGGGAAGGTTTGCCAGATGTTTTATGTTTTGTTAATTAATTATTATTTATTATTTAACATAGACAAATGGATATTATGTATCTAATTTATTAATTTAATTACTAGTTGAACAAAATGGGTAATTAAAATAATAAAATGTGAAACAACAAAATGACGTAAGTGAAAACTAAGTGCTCAAGTTTTTTATATTATTTTAGAATCTAATGTATATTTTTTTCAGTATTTATGGTGATTACTGTCAAATAGAATTTTGTTATAACATATTGATTTTTGTTATATTTCGAGTTTTATAGTATTGCTTTGCATTGAATTTTTATTCTATTCTGAAGCACACGAATGACTTTGCTCTCTACACTGAAGCAATCAAGTTCTTCAATCATCCCGAGGGCATGGTTCGCATTGCCGTTAGAACAATCACACTTAATGTCTACAGAGGTATGTCATAGATAAAAGTCTTTTTTTATTATTTTGAGCCTCGCTTGATGAAAAAGCTAAAGCCTAGTTTAACGTCAGTGTCCTGTCCCATTGTCTTCAGTGTCTTTACGTCATTGATGTCAGTGACTGAGTGATCGCTCGATTTGAACCTGCATCTACTGTTTCGCAGTCAGACAACTGAACTCTAGCTCAGCCATATATGGCCATTCCGGAAGTAAACTATTGCCTTTAAATTACATGTCATCCGGTTTAATTTGATTTTACAAATAATATATGTAAAGGATATGTGAATGCTTATGTTAATTATTATTTTAATTTAGTGATGTGTTATTAACTTATGGAAAATTGCTTACGAGATGAATAACGTTCTTAATATGTAAATTTAATATATTATATATTATGTGGCATCACTAACATTTTCTTTAGCCCAGGTGAAGTTATTTCCTGCTGATGTACTTATTTGATTAGCAATATTATATTAGTATTGCAGAGGTTTTGGCTTTTAAATTGGTTGCCAGGTAACTGACTCTAGATGCAGCTAATTTTCTCTCGTCAGAATTTTGTAAAGCAATGAGTTATTATTAAGCAGATTGCTTGAGCTATAAATTTATATGAAGCAATGTAAAGATTTTAGTCACTGCTATTCTAAACACAAATCTTAACTTAGCAATGTACAACGTTTTATTAATATTATTTCCAAGTCCGGCAACAATAATTCTATTTTATTAGATAGGCCTATACAATGAAGCCAAATGGCTTCAGTTCATTTTATTCATAGTTTTTCTCTCATGGTTGTATGTACATGTTTGCACTACTCTCTCTCTCTCTCTCTCCGTCTCTCTGTCTCTCTCTCTCTTATATTTACATTTTTTTTAAATTTTTGCAATTGATAAATCTGTTGTTGCTTTATTCTGCCATATTGATGTGCTGTACTGCTGGTGAACAAGGTTAACGTGCATTAGTTAGCATAACAGTGTATCGGTTTGTGCAGCGTGTAACTTTGAGCTGAAACTGGACGAGAACAATCAAACGGTTGTGGATAACAACAGCATGTTGAGATATATAAGAGACAAAACTGCTGCGCCGTACTTCTCTAATCTAGTCTGGTTCATTGGCAGTCATGTCATCGAACTCAACAACTGTGTTCAGCGCGATGTCGAGTGAGTTGTATATTGTCATTGTATATATATTTATGATTTTATGATTATAAATGATTTTATGTATATAAATGAATTACTGTTAGGATTTATTATAATTTATAGTCTTATGTAATTATGGCACTATAAATGATTTTGAAATGTGTTATTTTGATTTCATGTCAGTGTTAGTGATTATAGTACTACTAATGATTTATAAATGTACTATTGTCTTTCTCACTGCACTGCCTACTGGCAGGTCCATGGTATGTAACGCTTCCACTCATATCTGTCTTCCTTTTTCCTCTTAATGTCCACTTATGAGTGGATTTTATAAATGTACTGTTATGATTTTTTATCATTTATAATACTAATTAATTGGATTGAGCTGAGCCTGTTGCATAATCGGTTAAGTTTTCAACTGCTGATCAATAGATGTAGGATTTGAATCTAATACTGACCCCAACTAAGAAGTAAACTTATTAATTTCACTTCTGTGAATGAATACTTTATTATTATTATTATGCTAATATTCTATTTATTTGTTAAGTGGATTGTCTAAACAATTAGTTTTATTTCACCGATGTTTAGTCACAACAGTAGAGATAAGCTTAAAGATCTCGTGGCCGAGCATCTCGATCACCTCCACTATCTCAACGACATCTTGTGTCTGGACATTGAAGAACTCAACCAAGTGCTCTCAGATCATCTCCTCAATCGGCTCTTCATTCCTCTCTACGTCGACTCGCTGCTCGAACGATCGCCTGATCAGGTTGCTGCTACTGCTTCGTGTATTAAATTACTTCTATCTGTCAAATGTTGAAGAATAATTTTATATTAAATACTAGGCAACTTTATAGGTTGTGTTTTATGTAAAGATTTTATTGTAGCTTTAAAATTCGAGTCAACCGGTAATCTGTATCCGTTGGACGGCCAAGTGGATAGCTAACTTAAGCTGTTTCCTGTTATATGATTGGTTTGTATTTTGTGAAATATTCGTATTGTTTTGTGATTTATTTTAACTGTTTTTGATTAGAATGAGGCAATGAGTGACGAGAGATCAGATGTTCCTCGAATCAGTCCGGCTGTGTCGCTCTTTCTTCTCTCACAGGTTAGTCTGTCCTATAAATATAGCGGCTTAACAAGCACTGCAATGCACGTAGCTGTTGTATGTCTCTCCTATAAATATCATGTCATGTCATGTGATCATACTGGGGCTGGTTTCAGCCAAAGATTTCTCTAGAGATTGGTGGTCATACATTGCTAGGCGGTGACCATTCCTCTCCTAGCTGGATAACGAGACCAGTGGATCCAGTAACTTAGATCTCATACGCCCTACGGCGTCCTTCCAACGCCCTGTCTTTTGTTTTAATGCTGGCATTATCTGAACCCTACCACCAACCCTCCTCTTTTATCCGGGCTTAGGACCGGCTCAGAGTACAGTAGTTAGTGACCTGAGGCAGAGTTTGTTCTATAAATATAGTGGCTTAACAGGCAATTCAATGCGAGTTTCTGTTGCATTGGCTTGTGTCAATGATTGTACGCTGATTTAGTAAAGCAATCCTGTTTTCATTAGCTATTCACTTGTATATTATTATATTTTCGCTACTTTGTTCAAATGGATCTCTTCTGTTTTAGTTGTATAAGTTTAATTCACTAATTTTGTGATGCTTCTACTACACATTGCTGTTTTATGGTGGATAAAATTAAATTTCAACTGGCAGTCTTTTGCTTAATATTCATATAACCTATATGTTAATCTGTGCTATCTTGATATTATTGTTTTTATGGTTTTGTTGCATTGTTTGACAGTTCTATGCTCGTTGCATGTAGGTATTTCTCATAATCCACTACGGGCCGCTAGTTAAACAGTTGAGTGAGGTGATTATCAATGGAGAGCCCGAGACACAAACGACTGAGGAAAATGATTCAAGTTGTTCGGTAAGAGTTTTATTCTCTCAATAGTCTGGAGCCCGTAAGCAATTTCTGTAGCTTCAGTTTTAAAAGTTATTGTGGTTGTAATGGTATGTAGCCATATTTGAAAGAGATTGATGATTTTTATTGATATCGTTACCCGCTATTAAGAAATATATCGCAACATTTCTGGTGCTTGAATTGAAGTTTTCAATCCAGCTACGTATTTCATATGATTATGATCTGTATATGCATTTATTTTTGATTTACCTGCATGAGAGACCCACAAAAGCTATAAAACTACGTTTGACGCGGGCTTTCGTATCACAAGAAATACTGAAAGAAATTGTCTGGCTGGGTGGTCTATTAGTCTGAAAATGGTGGTCTAATGGTGCATCCATCCAGTCATTATACGATTGTGTAATATTGACTGCCAGAAGGGTTGCCTTATCACATTTATCATGGGTGGTCCAATAGTCAAGAGTGATTTTAATTCTCGTCAGTTGTTGCTGTTATTTAGTACTTTATTTAACCTGATATTTAGTAGTTTTGTTGGAGTTAACAAATTCATTATAATCATCATTTTCCCTTGAATGCCAGTTTAACTAGCGTCTGTATTAAAAAAGTTCGTAGAAAATTCTAGAGATTTGGCGTTCATCAACCGAATGCTCTTTCTGTTAATTGTTGTTAGCAATGGGTAAGAACTATGTTTATTTGACAATATATCTCTACACACAGCATATGCAAATACAAACAAGCACACATAAACGAATGCCAGGTATATGCAGATTTTCGTAAGTAAACACTAGGCCATCAAAGAGGGCACATGGCACCCTATCTAGTTGACAATTATCTGTGTTGTTGAGAGAATCAAGTAGATTTTTGTTCTGCTCAATTTGTTAAATTTTGATGGGTAGTTCATTTTTCCCTCATTGCATTATTATGCCGCTCACTTGATAAGATCTAAATGTTTTGACTAATGCTTCACTAGTGACTGTACAGTTGAATATGAATGTACTTTGTATTTTGATAGGTTCAGAATAACAGATTATCGAGATGTTTTATGAAGCCTACGGAAGATTTGAAGAAAGCTTTTGACACTCGTAAGCGCAGACACAAAAGGACAGCAGTTTCTGCTGATGGTGCAGCTGCTAGTAATGACTCTTTGGAAACAGCTGTTGCAGCTGTGGAGGAGTCTACACTTGATGATGATGATGAGGGGTTGTTTGCTGAGGCAGCTGTTGAAGCTGTTGAGATCATGGCTGACGGGAGCAGCGAGCAGTCGTCTGATGTAGAGGAAGGTAGAACCATTCTTGACTAGTTTGTCTGCACTTCGAAATTACGGCTAATTCAAAATCAGTTCAGTCCAATTTAGCTCATTTTTAATTGGATTAATTTTGTAGTTAGATTAAGAAGTCTTTGAATATGTTTAATATTAAAATTATAGAATTTTAGTACATTTTCGTCACGTTTTACGTTTTATGTTAGATGTCTCAAGCTATCTTTGCAGCATTTATTTGGCTTTCATCCTACTTGTATTGATTTTGATGTTGAAATTGATTTTGATTTCATTTTATTGATTTTGATGAAATGGATTCTAATTCTATACGTTACTGACTGCTTTAGTTCAGCTTACCTAAGTGTTGCATACCAATTGATGTTTGGAATTTTGATAAAGTACTTAGAAACTGGTTATTAGAAGCTTATAGTTTTCTATACCAAAACTTTTGGAGTCTGTTTGTAACATCCAAGTCGTATGTATGCCTTAAATTTAAATTGCTTTAAAAGCTGTTAGAGGCTTATACATACATTTTGTAACTATCTTTGTTCTTCAGATTCGACTGGATATGGTATTGGTGTTACGACGGTTTTTAAACTATAATTGTAATTGACTTTTCTGCTCTGCTCTTGTTTAGCTGACGTGAGCTCAGCAGCTGACAACTCTGAGTCAGCTGAGGAGAGTCTATCAGCTGCTCTAGACAGCGCTAGGCTCACGTCAGAAGACTGCTTTGAAGCTGTTGGCGCTGAGCCAACTTCTGCTGACAGTGAGCTAAACCCTAACAGCACCGATGAGGAGAAGCTGATGCGCCAGTCCACGCTGAGGTCCCGCAGTCCCGTCGTCATTCCCGGCAATATCGACCTCGATAGCAGGTCTGTGGCTGTGTAGTTCATATACTTATTTGTTCATCATCATCATCAGCACCATCATCATCATCTTCCCTTAAATCCCAGTGTAACTAGGGTCGGGATACGAATAGACTTTCAATTCATTCGTTTAAGTTTTTTTAGCAATTTCTGGAGCCTAGGCGATCACTAGTAGAATGGCCTTTCTGACGTTGGTTACATTTAGCTATTTGTTATTATTGACAAACGCAATAACATCAATAGACGAGCTTAGCAACTGTGGCAAAGGAGAAAAATATGAAACAGCAGAGAATCTTAGCAGGTATAGCTATAGAACAGCATAAAAATATATATAATACTATTATAATATTATATATAATATTCTTGTGATATAAGCATTAAAGTCAGCTAAAGCTTTACTCTGCCTATTAGGCTATGGTGCTGAAATATTTTAAGATATGTTGTTCTGTTGAAGTATATCTAACGCCATACAAAATGTTGATAATTAATCTTTATAAGATATTCAAAGGGGCTAGCGCATAATCAATATCTTGTAAACTTTTTATAAGGTCTTTTCTTGCGTTGGCTAGTTTACAACGGAACATATACTGATGCTTTGATTTTTTTTCATATTGCGTGTTTGACTTCAGTGGCATCATCTTACCTGGGAAACAGACGATCAACTCATTGAATTGTTGTTATTGTTGTTGTTGCTGTTATTTCAACTACAACTTGGACGTGTGTAGACCGTACCTCAAGGCGGTGTTTGACACGCTGGACTGCAAGGAAGACGACTACAGAGCTCTGTTTTCTCTTTGCCTGCTTCATGCTCTTGGCAAAAATTCAGGTTGTTGTCTAATTGTGCTTCACTTTGTGCTTTGTTCTTCACGCGCTTTATGAACAGATTTGAAACTAAAGATTTTCTGATGTAAATATTGTTATGAAGTGATGCAATACTTAATGCAATTTTGATTATTATGTTTTAGGTTAAGATAATTTTGAAAATTCTTGTGTGGCATTAATCCTATTACTCTAATTACAGTTTTTAAGTGAGTTAAATTAACTTTTTAACATATGCTCTTAAAACACTAAATTGTAAATATGAAGGACTGTATGAAAATTAATTATTAATTCAGTGAAGCGATTGAACTGTAAGGAAAATGTTTAATAAATAAGTGTAGTAGAATTTATCTTCAATGTAATTGTTTTTGCGTATGGTTTAAGAGATTTTCATGAAAAAATTTCAGTGCATATTACATAAACTACTTTGTAAGTTATTTTATTCAACAAGGTAAAGTGAAATCAACAGTTTAGTGAAGTGTATTCACCTTTCTTCATTCAATGCGGAATTTGAATAAGATTCAAAGGCTCTATTCTATTTTAGTAAAATAATGTCTTACTCAGATTTATATTATTATATACGAATAAATTTAATTCATAAAAGTATTTAAATTCATTATTTAAATTATTTTTACTTTGTTCTTGAACGTTGATCACGGATGTTGCTCAGATGGTAATTGTTTTATTGTATTGTACGTTTCACGTTTTTTGTATTAAGTAACGTCTTTGTATTCTCTTTCATTTTTAAATATTTCCCTGAAATTTTATACCAGGCTTATGCAAAATTGTTGCATATACTTTTGGTGTAATTTTTTATTCGTCGTCGTCGTGCTCTCTCAGTTCATTCATTGTTTTTCATGCCTATTCTTGTAAATTTCATTTTGTCTTTAAACATTTCTGTTTTATTTTTTCAGAATTTTTTCTCTATATTCTTATCCTTTTGAAGATGTAGAGTGCTTGTGAAAGTACTTTAATAATTTAATAATTTAATGTTGATTTCTCTCCTTTAAATTTTATTATTTCTGTTTTCAGTCTAGTCAGTTGCTGCATTTGTTTTGCTTTATATTTCCATTTTGCTTGATTTTTGCATGTCATATATATTATCTGCTTATTTTGTAAAAATTAGACTATAGTAAATGTTTTTCATTTGAAATGCCTTACGAGATCATTTAACTTTTTAATATAAAAAATGTTAATATATGAGAAGATTGGGAAGTGTAGACTGCTTGTACAGTTATTTACACGATTTTCTCAAATGAAAGCCGTTAATATTAATGTATATGCAGATTTAATTTTTCTTCTGGCTTTGAGTGCTAAAGATGACTACACTACTTGCAACTGAATTGCGTAATGGCTTTAAATTAAACGTTTAATTTAAACTAAAGGGATAAATAATAAAAAGCACGTTATTGAACTAAAAGTGTAATCAATGAGTTCAGTAATTCCTAAAGCTGTGAGATATTCTATGACATATAGGTAGATAAAATGTATTTTAATTATATGTATTCTAAATATAGTAGCTAAAAGAACTAAATTAAATAAAATCCTGTAGTTCTGTGAAATACAAGATCTTAGCTTTTGTAGTATTCCATTAAATATATATTGTTTTGTAGTCTGCAATTTCACTGATTAATCGTTATTTGTGTGTGTTACATTTTAAACTAACTTTATATGATGTGTATGTATACATGCTTGAATGCTTCATCTTAACGGCGTTATTAGCAGTATAGTGTTTGTGTGTGTGAAAATTACTTGTGTATCTTTGTTTGATAATATACTGTGCTGTGTTGTGTGTTCAGGTGTTAGTCAGGAGTTGTTAGATGCTGTTCATATGCCTACTGATTTTTCCGAGGTAAACTGCGCAAAATTCTTGTAATGATTCTTATTATGACAAAAACATCTAAATTCTGCGTAATTTTTATTTAATGTACAAATACTACTCATATAAATAGATCAAGAAGAAGTTCGCTTTTTAGGAATATTAAATATTTTGGTATTTTTACATTTTTGTGGAATTTATCTATTTGATAGTGGGGAGAGCACAACAATTCTATCTTATATTTTGAAGTCAAGTATAGCGTTAGAAGAAATTTAAGCTGTAAAACTTAAATCTCTTACATTGTTGCAAATTATATTGTTGAAATTAATTACTGTCGTAGCACAGTTGATATTTATTTTAAAAATATTTCTTCAACCGTGACTTAATTAGCTATTAGATAATTAAGCAGTCAGTAAAAACCTTTTAAGCAAAGCAGAAAGATATTCACTTTTGAAGTTTGCGTGGTTAAACTTACGAGCGAAATTACAACCCTAACTAGTAACATTGTGTGTTTGAATTCATAAACTTCCGTGGTTTCCTTAGACATCATTACAAGTTAATATTTGCATTTGCTATCTAATTTTGTGTGTGAATTTTGATGAGACAAGTACAAATGAGATCACATTAAAATAGCTTCAGTTTAATTTTTTAAAACTAAAACTGAAATAATCAATAAAATTAGTGAAAAGTTAAAAATTAATAATTTAAAACAAAATGGAATTGAGTTAAGACAATTGAATAAACATAATTTCTAAAAAGTCTAAACTGTTGTAATCCGTGTTGTTTACAGTCGAAGCATCACTACAACGCTATTCTGGTTCGACGGTTGATCTCAATCATGTCTCAAGCTTGTCACAGTGGTATGTTGAGTTTATATTCATTTCTTTGTGGTGTCACAACTTATGAAAAACATAATTAAGTGAAGAATTCAAAGCCTCCTTAATTAAATGTATTTTTGAGCTAGAAATACTTATGCACATCGTAAGTGGAAAAATCGTAAACAGAGGTTTCTACAAGAGATTGTGGATAACTTGTAACTTGTGGATAACAATAATTATTTAGTAATTGAGATAGAGTATATTTAAATACTCTAATTATAATTATTGCATTGATATTCTATGTTTTATTTTTATAAAAATGATAAAAATATACAAATTTGAAATATAATCTTAGTAGTTGAGTCTGTATGCGAAATTTTACATAATTATTGGCCTATAATTGATTGACAAGTTGATAGATTGGTTGATATATTAATTAATTGTTTGATGACTAGTTGATCGATTAACTAGCTGCTTGATTGATAGATTGTTCGACAAGATTTATGATCTATTGGTTAGCAATTAATTCATCAATTGATTGATTGATGATCGATTGATATACTGACTGATATATTGATGGATTGATAGATTGATTGATTGATTGACTGATTGATGATCATTAGATTGATTGATTGATTGATAGGAAGTAAGGTGCGCCTGGCCACGCTAGAGCTAGTGATCGGCGTGTTGAGGTCGCTGGTACAGATAGATTGATTGATTGATAGATAGATGGATTGATTGATTGATTGATAGGAAGTAAGGTACGCCTGGCCACGCTAGAGCTGGTTATCAGTGTGTTGAGGTCGCTCGTGTGCTCTGAGGGGCGCTGCTTCCTGCAGGATGAGCACCTCGCGGCGGTAGAGGGCGTGAGGGAGGAGGCGACGCTGCTGCTGAGGAACTTCTACAAGGTATGGGAAAAGGTAGTAAGAGCTCCTTTTGGGATTTCGGTTTATTTTGTTTTATTGGCATGATTTATAGCTAGAGAGGGAGACTGAGAGAGAGAGAGAGAGAGAGAGAGAGTGAGACTGAGAGAGAGAGAGCGACTGAGAGAGAGAGAGAGAGCGACTGAGAGAGAGAGACTGAGAGAGAGAGAGAGAATGAGAGAGAGAGAGAATTATGTTTATTTAGACTAAGACACCATATGGATGCAAAGATAGAAATAAATAGGAAAAATGGAAATAAACTCACAAAAAGAAACACTATTTCACACAAAACGCTAAGAAAATGACAAAAGCTTCGAAATAGATTTCGAATAAAATCGACCGTCGTGGAAGATACAAAGTATCTGAACCACTCAACACTAAAGTAGTCATCTCTTAGTGCACTGCCGATTGGCAGGTTCATGGTATATAGCGCCTCCCAAAAACAGTCATAACACATCCAATATTGAACATATTCCTAAAACTTCTAGATTAAGATTGCCAAAGAAATACTAATTATTTGACGTTTATGTTATCTCACATTTAGTGATCGTATTACCACAGCATGTCTGGTATCAGAATGTCACAGATGCTTTTATTATGTTAATGTAACACGTGATAAGTTGCTATGACTCCACTAGCCTCCTTGGTAACATTCAGTTTAGATGTAACATTAGATAAGTTAGTATGGTATCATTCTATCGTAATTTTATATTTGTAGACGCTTGTGTATTGAAATAATGACTTTGAAACAAGTCCTGTTAAACTCTTGCCTTTATTTAGAACTCTATTTAGATTAGTCGCTTGATATTACTAATACATAATTTCATCTAATGAAATTGTTATCTAAATTTTTTCTTATTTAATTATTTAATTTAGTTTTATAAATTTCACCGTCATCATCTTCCCTTGAATTCCAGTTTAGCTAGGGTCGATGATACATTTTATTTAATCAGAATTTATTATATAATTTTCATCTATCACTCTCCTCCTGTGCTATATCATTTTTATATGTATGAATGAATGTTTATTTATATGTTAGCAATTTGTAGATTTTTAAATAGGTGCTTCTCAGGCTTGAAATATATGTATATAATATGCATGCGATATTTTAGCTATTGTCACTTTTCTTACTTGATACTCTCGATCTGGTATTTTATAGCTATCGATGGAATATATTTTCAAAGACTTAATTATCTTGCAGGCCATTTTATTGTCCTCATGCCGAACCTGAATCCGTACTTAGTTATGCATTTTATCATTAGATCGTTTACCATCAGTAAATCTTAATGTGTTTAATTGATTTGAAACAATTGTGGTTTTTGCATTCAACTTGTGATTGTAGCTATTTTTATTCATTTATGTAATTAAGCCTATAGTATGGAGAATTTTTGATTGAGTTAAGCTTCTCTCTGAATGAGGTTTGATTGAGTTAAGCTTCTCTCTGAATGAGATATGAAGGAACGATATTGCTGTGTTCCTTCATATCTCATTCAGCTGTATATTATTTAAACATCATCTGGAGCTGTATTTTGCAGAGATAGACTCAGTAATATTGATGTTAAGCAATCAGAATTTACTATCAGGGAGATCTAAATTAGTTGTACGAGCTTGACTACATAAATGTCATTTTCCGAATTTAAAATTTCATGTGTTTTAAAATGTTATTCAATTTATACATTACGTTTTCTTGTTGAATTCTAAAGCTCGATATGTTATATAGGACATTGTGTGTGAATGTGTGTTAATGTGTTTGCAATGTTTAACAAGTTGTTCTAGGCATGTGTTTCGAAATGTAAAGTATTTGGATTACAAATATTTTTCAAGAATTTTCGGTGCCTGGAATGTACTGAGTAATGATGAAAGGTGCAGTTGTATTGAGTGTTATACTAGTAGTGGATCATGAGGTCTTAACTATAAAAGCATTAAATCTGTACTACGTGTTGTGTAGTTGCATAATATTTGTAGTATTGGCTAAGTTTACCATTGACTAAAACGGTCCTGTAAATGAAATTTTTAAGTGCTACGCTACGGTAGTTAATTTGAGAAAAATGTTTCTAATGATGTATAGTGAAATATTATATAATATAAGATTTAGAATAATTGCTAAAATAATAATTTAGCAAAATTCTTTGAATCGCAGTGAATAGATTTCAGGTTTAAGATATTTCTAGATTTTCTAGCTGTAGACATAGGTGAACATCTAATATCTTGATAGGACCTATGACCCTTTAAGTAATAAATAACCCCAAGATGTATGCACGATTTATATCATATTTAGTGAAATTTAAGGAATGACAAGTTTTCAGTTTTAAAAAGTACTTACTTACTGTTAAGTGCTTAATGCACTTTTAATTTAGGTACTTGATGTACTTTTTAGGTACTTAAACGAGTGAAATCCTAAGTTAAATTACATTCGGGAGTTTAATTTGAAGACTCGTATTTAATTTATTGATGTTAACATAACATCACAGCAGTAGTGTTGCAATGATATAAACTAAAGCTAAAATCTAATGTTAACATCAGATGATGTGCAAGACATTTATGAGAGTAGTTGATTAAAGTTAACAAAATGTTTTAGTTTTAACCTTTGTATTGTTGCCAAGTTGATATTCGTAAAATGCTAGTTATATTCATGCAATTATTCAGTATTCTTGATTTTATTTCTGTTTTATGATGCTTATTGCTAGCACATTTTGCAGGATATACGCATACATGTGAAATAATTTATTATTAAAGTGATTAATTTATATTTACATGTAGTTATTTTTGTCTCATGCTGCAGAGTGAAGAAATATTTCTAGACATGTTTGAGGATGAATATCGAGAACTATCAGTAAGTGATTTCTTCAATGTTCTTATCGTAGTATCTATTTTAGCTTCAGCTACTTCATACGCTAATGTCCTTGTATATTATATATACTGTGCCTGGTTGAGAGTAGACGTTGTATTTCTAATGTCTGATCAGTTGATCGACAGTAAAGATTGGAAAAGTTTACATGATAAAGTTATGATGATCGACGAGCTCATTGATACAGTAGTTCTTAATATTCTTTTCCTGTTGTATAAACTTTGTGGACTTTCTGGTTGTTTGAGACTGCATTTAGGCCTACATACGTAATTCAAGTGCAATAATTACATGTATATTTCTAAAGCAACGAGTTATGCATATTGTCATAGTAGCACTAAATGGAAATACAAGGAGAATTAAGTAGTCTATAGCCTAGTGAGAAAAGACTGCTACTGTCGTAGGATTTTAGAAGTTTTTAAGTCTGAACTATAACCAATCAATTCTATATCACAGAATCATAAGCGAGTGCTAATGATGCCGATGATTGCTATTAGCCACAAGACTTCTCACTGTCATACCGGTATTAGTCTCGTGTTATGAACACATACAGTTTTTGTAGATTCCGCTCTTAATTTTCTTAATCTTTGCTTAATTTTCTTTGCTCTTCTTAATGTTCTCCAGTATACTTAGTAGATTTTGACATTGTAAATTGCACAAGATGGTTAAATTCATATCTCTATTAATTCGCATATAACGACTTGTGCACAGAATCGACCGCTTAACGTGGAGAAGCTGATGATGGACGCGTCCATACTGCTTCCTCCCACAGGCACTCCGCTGACTGGAGTGGACTTCACTCGTCGTCTACCCTGTGGTGAGGTGGAGCGAGCTCGTAGGGTGAGTCCTTCCGTCTTTCTCCTCGAGTTATTCTGCTCCTAGTTTTCTTTCTGCTGTATCCTATTATGTACTCTCTTTACCTATGTATTTTACTAACGTATATATTTTAATACTGTGTGTATTCATTATCTTATGCTATATATATATCATCAGCATCGTCGTCGTCATCATCTTCCCTTGAATCCTAGTTTATCCAGGGTCGGGATTTTGTAGCAATTTAATGAGCTTAGCGATCACCAATCGAAGTGCCCTTTCTGACGTCGGTTTGGGTCTTAGTACTTCGTCGCCTTTTACGACACGTGCAGTCCACGGTTGGTCTATTCTTCATCAACTCGGATACCACACGAGTACAACTTTATACATCTATCTATCATTATATATACTTATGATCAGATCTATTTCAATCAAAATGCCATTTTGATATCTTCTCTACAAGTTATACTCTAAACACTAGTATGATACTTTACAGTTATCCTTAGACATAAGGAAGTGACTTTCAATCATTATATTAATGTTATTTATTAAAATTGCTATTTAGTTTTTGTCATTGTTGTTATTGTTTCTGTTAGTATAGTTGTTGTTTTTATTTATATTAATTAATAATACTAATTATTATTATTAATTAATTATTATAAATTATTATTTATTAATTTATTTTTTATATTATTTGACTGATGTTATGCAACAGGCAATACGAGTTCTGTTCATGGTTCGTAAGCTGTCGTGCGTGCTTTGGCAGGAGGTGGAAACTCAGCTTCCTCTAACAAAAGAGGAGGAGTGTGTCAAAGTGGAAGATGTGCTCGATCTAAGTACGAATTCAATAATTAAACAATCAATCAATAAGAATTTAACGTCCGGTTCCTCGCCATAAGGCAATGTCAGGGACGTCTCTTGCAGACTCTACACAAACAGGCGCCATATGAGTACTTGCTTTTTGTGACAGACTACATATCTCACGAGATTGAAAGATATGTTACAATATTTGTGATTCTAAGATTGTTATAAAGTTCTAAAGTTTAGGTTCTGATCATTGTTTTAATGGTATTTACAAATAACACTGATGTAATAGCATATACTGATGATTGTTTTAATGTTATTTACAGATAACACTGATCTCAGCATGTACTGATGATTATTTTAATGTTATTTACAGATAACACTGATCTCATAGTGTGTGCTGATGATTGTTTTAATGTTATTTACAGATAACACTGATCTCATAGTGTGTGCTGATGATTGTTTTAGTGTTATTTATAGATAACACTGATCTCATAGTGTGTGCTGATGATTGTTTTAATGTTATTTATAGATAACACTGATCTCATAGTGTGTGCTGATGATTGTTTTAGTGTTATTTACAGATAACACTGATCTCATAGTGTGTGCTGATGATTGTTTTAGTGTTATTTACAGATAACACTGATCTCATAGTGTGTGCTGATGATTGTTTTAATGTTATTTATAGATAACACTGATCTCATAGTGTGTGCTGATGATTGTTTTAATGTTATTTATAGATAACACTGATCTCATAGTGTGTGCTGATGATTGTTTTAATGTTATTTATAGATAACACTGATCTCATAGTGTGTGCTGATGATTGTTTTATTGTTATTTATAGATAACACTGATCTCATAGTGTGTGCTGATGATTGTTTTAATGTTATTTATAGATAACACTGATCTCATAGTGTGTGCTGATGATTGTTTTAATGTTATTTATAGATAACACTGATCTCATAGTGTGTGCTGATGATTGTTTTAATGTTATTTACAGATAACAGTGATCTCATAGCCTGTACAGTAGTCACTAAGGATGGGTTTGTTGAACGTATTTCTTGAATTAGCTAAATATTGATAAGGAAATAATTGTAGACTTGAGTTTGGATGATGACAATTATTTTTAAATTTGAATTACTGATTTCGATTGGGCCATACATGTTCTAGTGACACTCCGATGAGACGATTTCATTCGTAATACTAGCACCAGTGTCGTGCCTGCATTTTGCAAGTGTTCTAATATATAAACGACAACAAGCTTCTCTTTCTGTTGTTTGTGTGTAATTTATTATTTGCCTTTTGTTAATCATACAGAAAAATCCATTCGCCAGATAGCATCAATAAATTATAATTATCAATGGTCGTTAGAGAAAATTTGTTTGCTTCAATTTTATTATCTTACGTCTTTATGAAGTAGCCTAACAAGTTAACCATACATATTCATCGTTAAAGCTTACATCACTCGTGTCTCATACAGCTTTATAATATAAAATCAATTATTAACTCACTCGTTGATTACTGATCACCTCGTTGACCAGCTACGACACATCTGAGCTCTTCTTGTTATGTACTTTATATGTCAAACTGGCTAAAGTATTTGACATTTTATTGCTCAGTGGTTCCACTGTAACAGTTTTCTAGCAGTTTCATTTTTGTCTACTCAGTTGATTGATTTATTGATTATAATTATTAACAACAAAAACTTATATAGCAGTGTTATGGCCGAACTCTGTCTTCGAGACTACTTTACAGGAAGAGTTCAGTATAAATGTAATTGTTATTTTGCTTATTATTACTATTGAATTCTTTCTGTAAAGTAGTCTCGAAGACAGGGTTCGGCCATAACACTGCTATAAGAGGGAGCGGAGGTTCCTCGTGATAGACGTGATCCTGTTGATCGATTGATTGATTGACTGATTGATTGATAGAGTGATTGATTAGTTGATTGATTGATTGATCGATTGATTGATTGACTGATTGATTGATAGAGTGATTGATTAGTTGATTGATCTATTGCAGTAAGAAGGAGCGGAGGTTTCTCGTGATAGACGTGATTCAGTTGATCCTGGTGGAGCCGGACGCAAAGAGACTGGGGTGGGGTGTGGTCAGATTTGTAGGATTTCTGCAGGTAAATCATTGGAGATAAGCTTCCCGTTAACGTCTTCCTTCAGGCTATTCTGTTTAAGAAGTTTGTTAGGAACTCTAATCATCATCATCATCATCATCTTCCCTTTAATTCCAGTTCAGCTAGGATCGGGATACTGTTAAGAACTTTATTCATCATCATCATCTTTTCTTTAATTCCAGTTCAGCTAGGATCAGGATACGAAGAAAACTTCAGAATTCTCCCACTAAGAACTCTAATATCTGCAAAAATATTTCTTGTATGCTTTCAACAACGTTTACGTCCGTTATATCTACTATCCCCTACATCATATAAAATTTTGTGACGCCAAATGTAGTCTTACTTAACATTGCTTTTTGAAGATGAAAATGTAAAGTTTTCAAAATGTCTTTTTGTTTTATAATATCTGTGCAATACACACTGAAGAATCGTGTATACTATCCATGGATTAATGTTATGTATTATACTATATTCTAGCTATGTGGATTAGCAGGATATTAAGACATTTAGATTCTTGCTATATATTGCGGCTTAAATATAACGGATGATAAAAACTTTTTCTGTGCTTGTTTTGTTGCAAATATAACTGAGAATTTTAATGACTTGTGCTCTATGCTTGTTATGTATAGGGTGTGTATGTAACTTATAAAGATTTTATGCTTCTTATGTGTAGGATGTGTATGTAACTGATGATAAAGACTCTATACTTGTTGTGTGTAGGATGTAGATGTAACTGATGATAAAGACTCTATCTTGTTGTGTGTAGGATGTAGATGTAACTGATGATAAAGACTCTATACTTGTTGTGTGTAGGATGTAGATGTAACTGATGATAAAGACTCTATACTTGTTGTGTGTAGGATGTAGATGTAACTGATGATAAAGACTCTATACTTGTTGTGTGTAGGATGTAGATGTAACTGATGATAAAGACTCTATACTTGTTACATGTAGGATGTAGATGTAACTGATGATAAAGTCTTGTACTCTATGCTTGCTATGTGTAGGATGTGTATGTAACTGATGATAAAGACTCTATGCTTGTTTCGTGTAGGATGTGGATGTAACTGGAGATAAAGACGACAGCCGATGTTTACACATAACGATTAATCGACCCACGATGAACACCTCTATAGGTCAAGGTCGCCCTCAGCCGCTGCTCTCCGCTCGCTTTATATTCGACGACCACATTCGCTGCATGGCGGCCAAGCAGCGACTGACGAAGGGTCGTCTCAAGGCCCGCCAGCGTAAGATGCAGATGATCGCTAAGCTGCTGCAGCTGCCTCAGTCTCTCGTTGACTCGCTGTACGTGTCAGGCGGGTCGTCAGTTCAGTCAGCGACCAGTCTGAGGGCGAATCAGAGAGGGGCGGGGCTGCCCTCAGGGTCCAGGCTGCCCGGGGGGGCCAGGATGCCCGGTGGTGCTGTGCCAGGTCTGTGTGTACTTGTACCTGTGTGGGTGTGTGTCTGTGTGTGTGGGTGTACATGTGTTTGTGTGTAGTATGTGTGTGTATATGTGTGTGTGTGTATACATGTGTGTGCGTGTGTGTGTACCAGGTGTGCGAGTGTGTACTAGTACCTGTGTGGATGTGTGTGGGTGTGTGTCTGTGTGTGTGTGTGTACATGTGTGTGTGTATACATGTGTGTGTGTGTGTGTGTGTGTGTGTATGCATGTGTGTGTAGTATGTGTGTGTATATGTGTGTGTGTATACATGTGTGTGTGTGTATGTACGTGTGTGTGTACCAGGTGTGTGTGTACCAGGTGTGCGAGTGTGTACATGTACGTGTGGGGATGTGCGTGTGTACGTGTGTGTGTGTGTACGTGTGTGTGCATGAACATATGTCTGTGCGGTCCCTGGTGTGCGCGCACGTTAGTTTAGCATCTGGTTATTGGTTGCCTGAGTTTATTTGGGTTCCTGGGACTTACCGTGCTAGATAATTCTGTTTAATGTTTATGAAATATTCTGGTTATATTAATTTTTAAGCGTCA
Organism: Enchytraeus crypticus; assembly: GCA_905160935.1. Taxonomy (NCBI): domain Eukaryota; kingdom Metazoa; phylum Annelida; class Clitellata; order Enchytraeida; family Enchytraeidae; genus Enchytraeus; species Enchytraeus crypticus. The sequence goes on from CAJHZI010000270.1 coordinate 115,475, forward strand.
CCTTTATGTAAGGAAATGGTTATTATATGCTCACTTTTGTTAAATTTCATAAATTTTAAGAACTGATCAGGTACTGTGCTTTAAGGGGTACAAATTTTAAGATGGGGGTTTTGCTTCCCATTTTGTCTTCTACCGAGTCACCTAAAGTTTTTATTCTTATTTCATATAATGTAGATATGTACATTTTATTTATTTGTCAATGGAAAGATTTCGCAAACATCAGTCAAGCAAATTCAAAATAAAGCCAGTTTAAGTCTTGATTTACTCGTCTTTAAGCTTTTGCCATTTCTAGGGAGATGTTAAGCAGCTTCAATCCAGTGGGCGGACATTAAGGTATTGTAATGTTATATTTGTTTTGTTAGGGCGGAGTCACGCGTCAACTCGTCAAGCAGTGGGGGTGGAGCCTGTCACATCAGATCACACAGACTCGACCGTTCAGCGTTCAGTATTCGCCTCGGTGGACAGAGTCCCCGGGTTCAGCGCTGTGAAAGATCACAGTGCCAAGGACGGGATGGTCCTCAGTAAGACTAAGCAAGTCAAGTCTTCGAGCAGACCAGGCAGTGCCAGTGAGGGCGGAGCTGTGGTGAAGGCCGGGCAGAAGCAGAAGCTGCTCACGCAGGCCATGCAGGTGACTGTCTCAGTAGCGTAGGGGTAACGTTGTTTTAAATGACAGATCCTAAGGTGAATTGAACTCTCGCAGGTTCGAATCCCAGCCGCACTGATCTGAGAGTAAAATCTCGGACATTCACTGGACTGGTTATATGGAAAATGGATTAAATGACCTAACGGTTTAAACATGTGGTATTAAAAAGTGATAGATATCAACATAGTTGATCATTTCACTATAATGCGTGTTTACTTTTAGGTGGCGATGAAGTCCCGGGAGAGAGCGGCTGCTAAGGCTGGAGGTATTTCTGTACCGGGAGGAGCCGGTAGGGTGGAAGCCCCCGCTGAGGTTGATGTCGAAGGTGCAAAACAACGAAATAAACCTTCAGTTAGAACCTCTCGGAAGAAATCTGAGGCTGGACTCGAGACGACGACCTCCGGAATACCGGTTTATTCCAGTCCCTCCAGGACTTCCATCCGACGATCGTCCACTGGTAGTAAAATATTAGGAAATAATTCACAGAGCCCCAGTCCTGACAGGGTGCGGGTGAAGGCAAACAGCATGTCTGCAGATCTTAAGAGAAGCCTCGCCACGGACTTGAGTTCAAGCAGCCAATCAAACGGTCGAGCGGAGAACGAATCGTATGAGTTAATTGTGGCCAAAAAAGCGACGTCGTTAGGACCGAAGACTCTGAAGCCCGCTGATGGAGTACCGGTGTCCCTCGTGGTGGACTCGGCTCTCCCCAAGCATCCATCAGTCATGGACTCTCCCGTCAAGCTGTTACCTCCTGCGAGGGTAGATGACATCCAGCTGCTGACTACACCGGCTGAGGGAGCGTCACGTGGGAGCAGTGATACTGGGGTTCTGAGCGAGTCCTTTAAGGAGTCATCAAAGACCTCTACAGAAGCCTTGAATGTGGAAGTGTGTGCCTCAGAGCGTAATGTCTCCAGTGCAGAATCTATTTCGTTAAGTCAAAATTATGTAGATACAGCTCAGACGGAATTGTCTAGCTCGTGTACAGATCGATCAAAGGTAGAAGCTACAGATTGTGATAATAACGATAATGCTGAAAGTAGTTTCACGTAACTGTTCGTTGCAAATTTGTATCTGGTAGCAGTTGGATGGTCAGTAACCACAGGTTGATCAAAATATTAGCAGTCTTGCCTATTAGCTGAGAGACAGCGTTAGAATCCCAGTGAGAACATTTCGTGAGGTATCTTTTGATACCATTACTTTAGACCTAGCTTAATAATGGATTTTGTGTGTAAAACATGAAAAGTGTCTGCTATAAACACGCTTTAAGATACTAATTTGTCATATGTCTATTTCTCTGTTGTGTGCAACTGCTTGATTATATTATTTTCTTGAGAGAGCGTTGTGGGCAATGAGACTGAATTATGCTTGTGCAGCTATCAGCATGTATACACGGGATATATTCATGTCTGTGTCTGAATGTTATATGATAACATTTTGTATATACAAGTAGAATTGTAGATTCTATGCTGTTAATTCTATGTACATTTGAATTATGTACATATTTTAATTAAACATTATCACCATGTGATGTAATTTTCAGATCTTTCATATTAATTGAAGATTAATGATTTTTTATTCTGCATATAATTCTGCAGTCACAGTGTTCTAAAACCATAAATTTAAGCTCAACTATGTTATCGTGTATAATGGATTAACGTTAAGCATTGACAATGGATCTAAAATTTGTAGTTACGATTAATTATTCTAAAGACGTTTTAAAATTTTATCGTTTGTATAATAACTTTGATTCGGAGATTATGTTATGTAAATTATTAGTTAAGGCTATTAAGTGTAGACTTAATAATTCATGAGTTACAAATAAATTGTAACATTTTGAGTACACGATGATATACAATAAAAAGCTAAACTAAATGATATCATGAGCCACATTATGGATGCCTTCTAATCTCTAACGGATTTAATGCTGTTATGGTTAACTGATTCATTTACACATAGTCAGCCAATGCATACATGTCACCTGCGCTAGCCTTACATTTGCATTAGATGAAACTCTTAACGTGGTCACTGTTAGTGTATGGTGACGTATCATGACGTTATCTTCCCCATTCAAAGTTTGAGTATCTGGTGTTTAAGATTTTATCACTCTGAATTTTGGTGTTTAATAATGCACTTTTAACATTCCGCCTTTCAAACGTTTGAATGTGTGGTAGAGAGAATATTAAAAATTGTTATCAATTTTGGTTATTGTTACTGACTTTTTTTGCTTTTATGTAACTTATCATGTAGCAACGGCTAAAGAATTTCAGAGAAACTGCATTTTCCAGTTTTATTCGTTACACTGATTACTATATCAATTTCATTCAATCTGCTTATAACTCAACTGCAACGTCACCTGAAGTTTGAAAAATATAATTTCAAGTTAATGTTTATTGTGTGCAGTCATCTAAAAATTCGTTACAAATTCGTACAGTTTTCATACAGTGGGGCAGTGGTGTAGTCTTGATTCTCCACCGAGAGAGGGGGAGGGGGGTTTCTCCAAAAATTAAAGTGATAATTTTTTGTAACATATATAAAGCGTGTTCGCTAGTTATGGTGTATTTATTGTCTGCTTATCGTGATGTTCTGGGCTACATCTTAAAGTAAACACGCATTTTATTGAAATCATCAACTATATTGATTTCTATCACTTTTAATACCATATGTTTAAATCGTTAGGCAATTTAGACCATTTTCCGTGTACCCAGTCCAGTGAATGTCCGAGATTTTACTCTCAGATCAGCGCGGCTTGGAATCGAACCCACGAGAGTTCAATTCAGCTCAGGATCTGTTACTTAAAACTTCGTGAAGTTGCCTATATTACATGTACTGTACCTAATTACATGTACTGTAATTTGACCTGAAGGGATATTACAAACTCAATAGCCCCTTCCAACCCTTGGCTACGTCACTGTTGTGTGTATAGATGATGATCTATCCTCCATATTTCGGATCTAAACCTGGAATTAGGTATAAAGATAGAAAATGCTATTGTGAATCTGTGCTCTTTGAGGAGTAACGGGTGCTCTCATGCTTAATATGTAGTGTTAAGTGACAATAAGTTAACAATAGGTTAGCTATTAACGACGATCCAAATATTTAAGCATCTCAACTGAGCAGCAGGTTGCGTAGAAACTTTAAATTAAGGATCGATCCCTTGGTGAACCTAAAACGTTAGGCCTACCTTTGTTTACAGAGCCATCAGGCTTTAGATTTCCCATAGAATAAAGAATTACAATTATGATTCTATATCTTTGAGATTTCAAGTTCCGAAGAGGTGATCTTAGGACAAAATCAATCATTGAAAATTGATCGTGTGCGAAGTTGTTGCAAAGCGTCATTTTAAAGTGTGCATACCACCGTTGGTGCATACTGTTTATCCATTTAAGTATTAAGAAAATATTCAAATTGCATTACTAATTCATCCATGAGAGATACTTCAAAGAAGAATAAAATTAATCGTTAACAAGAATTTGAGGAAGATGCCGAAGTGTAAACAGAAATGGCGGCTTGTAATAAAAACATGCGAGTTCGTCTAATTTTCGTTTTGTCTAAGCCACCACCTACCGGCAATGACTGTGCTAATAAATATTGGTATCTGATTGATGTTGATAAAGTTAAGTATATCCGTGAACTTACTTTAGATATTGCACGGAAGTTTGGTGGTGATTTGAATTGTGAAAAACCTACTGGCTTGCAACTGATATTAGATGGATGTATCCTGCCGGCTTGGGAAAGTGTTCACATATTGAGAGATAACGATGAAATTAAGTAAGTGTTAAGTTGCCTTAATCTGCTAATGGCATGTTCTCTAATCTTTTGACCTTAGCTTAGTATTGATAGCTTACTGATGCCAGGCCCATTAAGTATGCATTTAACTTACATGTTGCCTAACTAACTCAATATATACATTTGTAACCTAAATTACTGCACAATAAAATGTTCAGGCTATGGTGCTGTCATTAAGACACGTAAAAGTAGCTTAGCCTATTTCAAACTGCTTAACCTCAAGAAGTATCAATGAGCAATACTAATTTCACAACAGATACTAATATTTAATCCTCATGCTACAGTATTGGGGCTTTCTTTTGATTAATTGGTAATTTTATGACTCCAATGTTGATCATTGTACAGCGCTAGAGGGCAAGTGCTCTAATGGCCTGACATCAAGAATGTTATATTAGGTACAATTGGTTCTAATGTGTGTTATATTTGTTTTATTTACTACTAATTTTATCTCATTAATGCATTATTTTCTATTTTCTTTAATGTCTAATGTAATATTTCTATAGCATTTAAAGTAATTATTATACTCTTATAAAGTTTACTATCTTCAATTTGGATGATTAGATGGCATGCTGTCTATATTTGAGTGCTGTTCTGACGATACCGTAATTGAAATTAAATTGAAATGTAATGCCAATCTAGATTACATAAGACATCTAATTTTATATTCCTCTGATCAGGTTTGTCAGGCTGTAGCCAAACAATAAACAATAAGTCACTTGTTATGTGGGACTTGAGTGTTGAAAAGTAGCACAAAAAATATGTACTAGTTATTTTGTACTTTTGTGTTGAAATGTGGCAATAAAAATATGTCACTTGTTGTGCATGACTTTTTCATTTTTGTGTTGAAACATGGCAAGAATTGATGAATGTAGTGATTGAGTTTAGTGTTTAATTAATGTTTAATAGAGTATAACATGCAAATGAATCTCGCTACTTTTCAACTATTACAATAAAACTAACAGTTAAATAGCTTGTATTATTTAGTATTTGTTGAGACCAATAAATTACAATTATTGAAATAGATTTGTAGCATTAATATAATAGAACCGTCTGTCGTTTAAATTCTTAAAATATATGTGTCATTTCCTGTTTATTCAGGACTCACTCAACGTTGTCAACACGTTAAGGTAACCAGGAAATCATAAAAGAATTTTCTAGCAGGCTTGCTGTAGATTTATTTGGTATATTTGTATTTAAAAGCAAATGTTCGGCATTGTTTGTTACATAATGGAGACTTGTGTCTAAGTATGTTCAGCGATTTAATTAGTTAAATAATAGGTATACTATAAATGTGTTTTCTTACAGAGTTCAGTTGATCAAAGATGCAGATGACTCTCATGACGGCGGCAGTCAGCGAGTGAAAGAGGATCCAAAGTCTGATTTACAAGGAGTCATCTTTGATGATGTGTCAAGTAAGATGGTTGATGATACCATGAACTCCAAGCATAAGAAACATAAGAAATTTAAAAAGCACAAAAAGGATAAAAAGCATAAAAGAAAATATGGTGAAGCTTTTAAGATCAACTCTGAGTTGAATGATGATAGTGTGATTTTGGTTGAAGATGATGCTAAATATGATGTGGAGCCAGAGAAGAAGACAGTAAAAAGGAGAAAAGGAAGTAATGAATGTTCAAATTCAGACTATAATTTGATTGAAGAGAAATATTCTGCAAAGACTGTGCTTATTGAGAATAATAGCGATGTTGAGCCAGACAGTGATGTTAGTAGTGAAGATGATGAAATAATAAGCAATTCCAATTCAGCAAAACGCACTTCCCTAACTGAAAATTCAAAGATGGTTATGAATGACCAAACAAAACAGCAACCATATGGGCAATTGACAGAACGAGATAATCAATGCGAGACTAATTCTGTTTCAGAGTCCACTAAGATATCAATAAAAAATAATCGTATCGAAAATGTGCCTGAAGATGCTGGCAGTTGCATAGAAGACACAGTAAGTCATGCCACCATACCAGTCCAGAATAGTGGAGTAGCGAAAACAAATAATTGTGAAACAGCTAATTCATCTTCAAGTGAGAGTGATAGCGACGGAGAGCAGACGGTTAACTGCAGTACCCATCTCGTTAATAAACGTCAGAGAAAAAGGCGCAAGAGAACAAGAATGCGTCTAAAGAACAGGAATGCTAAATTGTTAAAGATATTGATGCAGGATGGTCTTGCTCTGCCGGCTAGCGGTCATAACAAGATATCTTACGATACTTCTGGTAATGTGTCCAGCAATGTATATGACAAGGCATCATCTTTAACTCAACCTGTACTGAAGCAGGCGATATCAAGAATATATCATTCCTCAAATGGTGATCGCAAGCAGCATAAAGACTTGCAGCATGCTCCAGTCATTGGTAATGGTGGACGTTTGTTCTGCAGTGACAGTACTACGACAAATAGATTTTCAAATAGTCGGAGTGTTGAATCGAGTGGCCACATAATATTCGATTCTGATGTAGAAGATACTTGTGAACTTCAAAATGAAGTAATGCAAGCTGAGGATGTTTTAACAAATGTAGGGGATACGGAAAACATTAAAGAAGGCATTAGAAACAAGGAATCACTTGAAACACAAAGTTCACTGATAAGTAAGACAGATAGTAAAAATGTACAAGTTTTGTCAGAAAATTCAGAATACAAGAGCAATTTTGCTACATCGGGTGGCATAGTTAAGAAAACAATGGAGAGTTTTGAAGGAGGCATAAAGGGTGTTTGTGGGTATCAGACAAATTCACATTCCTTGCAAACGCATCGTCAACTTAATGATTTTTGTGGCCAAGTGGAGTCTATCGGCCAGAAAAATGTTGAGACTAGAACTGATAAAGTGTATACTCGTGCAGAAATTAGGCATCCAAATGATTATGGGTGTGAAGACAATGGAGCTAATTGCTCAAGTAGTCAGAATGAATTTGAATCTTCCAATCAATATAAAAATAATGAGAATGGACGTTTATCCATAAATAAGGAACAAGGAGATAGAAAATCTAGCTTGAATGAATATAAAATAAATAACCATTTAATATCACTTGGGAATGTAGAAGAAACTCAAGTATTAGGTCATAACGAACATGTACAAAACCGACTTTTAAGCCTGGCTAACTGTAGTGGAAGTGATTCATTGGAATATGGTGAGCTGGATGAAACAGGTGGTGTAAAAACTCACAAATCTGAAGCAGGCAGTTATTGGAATCAAAAGGCATTGCATAGAAATTCTAACTCCAATCAACAGGGGGATAGGTTGTCTCAAACTAAACAGGATAAATCTTGCAGAGGAGGAGCATTTAAGAATGTTGAGGTGTTTACTAGGCAGCGCTTCAAGAAGACTGGCACTGTTCCACTGAATTCGTTTGAATTGAATTTAGCAACATCTAAAGGATCTGTTGAGTCAGAGGTAGTTACTACTATATATAGTTATTACTTTTTAGTTTGAACTTTTTGGACTCATTTGCTTACTTTTGTTACACCTATTAAATTATTAAAAAACTTCTTTTATTTATTTGACCCTAGTGTTATTAACATTTGCATCAAATAGGCGCACTACTTAGTATTTAGGTTTTTATTTTTAATAAATAATGTTTCCAGTTAACTTCATCGTCTTCATCTTTCCTTAAATCCCGGTTTAACCAGGGTCAGGATAACTTATGTAAATATATGTGTAAAATAGTAAAATATGTAAAATTATATAAATATTACTATCATATTTAATTTTATTATTAGGAAACTGTTATTATACTAGGTACTATAAATGTTTTACTAAGTTATATATGTTACTATTTTATTTATTTTTGTATTTTACTTGCAGAGACCTGCTGTTGATGCTGTGGCTAATGCTACAGAGAAGAAGGACTACACAGGCTTCCCTCTGCTGTCGAGATCTCCTGCACTTGGTGATCGTTTGGCCTTTAAGGTCTCGCAAATTTACTAATTATTAATCGATTAATTAATTAATACTAATTTTTATTATTATTGTTATTATATAATTATTTATCGTATCCCACAGTAGCTATCTGTGATTCAAAGAGGTATGATGTTGATTATGAACTAATTAGTATTTATTAATTAATTAAATTAATAATTAAATTTGATTAATTTACCTCATCTAATGCTATTTAAATATTTGACTTCAGTGATAGTTTAAATTTTATTGCAGAAGCTCAGCTATAAACTTCTGCAGTCTTTATCATTACTAACTAAAATTGTGAAAGCAATATTGTGAAAGAATCGCGATTGTATCACTTTAGGAATACCCCATGTTTAAGTTGTGTGGCAGATTGTAGTCCATTATGCATTTATTAGTCCTGCGGAGGTCCTAGATTTTTACTCTATTATCAGCAGAGAATCGCTCGATTGTTAATACACTTCAGGTCATTTAATATTATGTGATATTGTCTCACCGAGCACTCTGAAGGATTTACACTTTCAAAAGGTTATCAAACGTGTGTGTGAATGTGAAGTTTTTTCTAATTGGTGATTGATTCTAATATAAACTAAATTTGAATGAAAAAATTCTACTTTTAGACGAATTATTACGTAAGCTACTTTTAATGCATTTTCTTGTATGATTAGTTTCAGTTTAGAATAGCTTAAGCTAATGGCAGTTAAATGTGTGTATGGTATGTTGTGTATGTGCTTAGATCATGGAGCTGGATGAACATTACACCCCCAGACACTCTGACTATAAGGTTAATAAATTTACTGAGAATTTGTATATTTTAGTAGAATTGTATTTTAATAGCTGTGCTTACTTTCAAATAAATTATATTGCAATACCACCTTGAGTTAATAATACTAATTATTACTAGTAATAGTAATAATTATAACTGTAATGTAATAGTAATGATAATAATGATAGTTTAAGATACCTTACATACACTCAGAATATGTTATATAAATTCTGCCTGTCTATTGGCAAATTTGCATCGTTTTTGAACCTTCTTTTGCATCATATTTGGACCTACTTTTTGTTGCTGGCTTGATTTTGTCTCAGTAGTGCTCGATGATGTCATTGATGACTGTAGCGCTCTAATTGTTGTTATTATTATTAAATTATTATTAAAAGATGTTCATGACAAGTAAATTGTGCAATTGAAGAGTCACAGTGCAGTTACAGTTGCTTCAGAAAAATGCAAGTCAAAGAAAGAAATGGAATCTGGAGGCAGTGAATTTAATTGTTATTTTAATATTATGATATATGATTTACTATTACTATGGGATGAAAAATTAAACTTCTGTATATCCTTGATTTCTCCTTGTAATTTTTTACTACAGTGTGTGATGTGTATTGTAACATGGTATTTTTCATATGTAGGAAGGCACTGTTGTTGGCTATAATCAGACTACTAGAATGGTGTCCCTTGAAGACATTCGTGGGTCAGCCTCAGGTTTGTTTACTCATCAACCCTTATGCTGCAAAATACTCTCATTGTGACATAATTCTTTCTATATCACACTTCTGTTTAAGTATATATTGGTTAAATATATATTGGTTGGTTTACATGATAGATTTGTGTACCATAACTGTCACAATTGAGTAGGCCTACTTGTTTAGTTATTTACGTATTTATATATTAATTATCTTACAGATCACCACACAAATTTAAAAAGCGAAGCCAAGTTTAACGTCTGATTCTTGCTCGACGGCGTATATTTCTGCTCATATTGTTGAAGTTTGCTAAGAGATCAGCCGGGTGATCACTATTTCTCTGATAGAGGTGGAGGAGAATTTGAATCAAGGCATCAGATGGTCATTCCTGAAATAGGATTTAAATTTTTTACGATAATTACAATGGCAGCGTAGGCGTCTATGTTAACACCAATGTTACACTTCTCTTGATGGTTAGGAATTTAGGATTGCTATTAGTACTATTGTTTATGTTTGATTGGTTGTAGCAAGGAAAGTTGTTGGACGTTTCGATATTGTAATTGAAAATGATGATGAAATATTCACAAATGTTGAACCAGATAAATCTAAGCAGGTTGGTATTTTAATATCATAACTAGTTACTATTATTTACAATGCAGATCTACATAATTTTTATTAACTCAGCTTGTTGTATACTATTTTTAGAACTTAAATGATATGATACATAGAATATCTTGATTTGGTATTACTTATTAAGGTTAATAATAACAACAATTAGAGTGCTACTGTCATCAATAACAACATCGAGCACTATTGAGACAAAATCAAGCCGGCGAGCAAAAAGAAGGTCCAAAACGGTGCAAATTCCAAAGTCCATAGTGAAGGGAATTAAAGAAAAGGAGGTTTAGGCGCAGGTCGCTGCTCATGGACACTGGATGGAAAAGAGAGATGGAAATGATAGGTCTTCAACTGCCTATGGAACTGATCATAGGAAAGCAAAGGCCGATGTGCTTCAAATGAAGATTTCCGAAGATTAGATGGAAGAGAATTCCAGATCTGCGGTGCAGCATGCTGGAAAGAACGATTAGATAGCTTAGAGCGTGAATGTAAGCTAGGTCTCACAAGAGTAATTAATTTAGAAGACTGAGTAACAGCAGGCTGCATCACTTTAATCTAGTGAGACATACAAGTTTGTCCAGGAATGGTGATGGACTTGTAGGTCAACGAAGCTGTTTTGTAAATGATTCGCTCTTTAATCTTTAGCCAGTGCAAAGACATTAAAATGAGTGTAACATGTGAGTACTTGGAACTACAAAAAATTGCTCGCGCAAGAGAATTCTGAACAAAATGCAATCGATCAATCTCACAGCCAGGGAGATTTAAAAATAGGGAATTGCAGTAGTCCAATTTAGATTGCACAATGGCAGCACCAATTGTAGCAGCTGTCTCACATGACAAATATGGACGTATTCGACGAAGATCTCGGATATGAAAGAAACACGCTTGGGAAGTTTTAGTTATGTGTTCATGGAAGGTTAGGTGTTTATCAAGGATAACACCGAGATTTCTCACAGAAGAAACAGGTGATATTGTAATATCCGATGATAACGAAAGAGTTTTCCCATTCAGCTTCAGAAGCTGTTGAGGTGTCCCAACTAACAAGAATTCAGTCTTAGATGAATTAAGTGCCAAAAAATTAGCAGACATCCAAGAGGATATAGACTGAAAACTTTGTTGCAGGAGGGTTTCAGCATCAGAGTAGGAGTTAGGGGTGAAACAAGTGTACATTTGAGTATCATCAGCATATAGCTCATGATCAAAAGAGTGAGAAGTGATCAGTGAGCTTAAGGGTGTTGTATATAGGTTGAAGAAGATAGGACCAAGAACGAAGCCTTGAGGTACACCATACTTTAAGTGGGAAGGCGAAGAGATGTACTCCATCACTTTCACACTAAAAGAACGATCCGTCAGATAGGAGGAAAACCAATCAAGAACACTTCCACGAATACCGAACCAAGAAGAAAGACGTAGAAGAATATTGTGATCAATGGTATCAAAAGCGGCCGAAAGATCAAGCATACATAATCCAGTTAAGAGTTGTGTGCACATGGCATTAACAATAGAATTGCATACAGATAGAAGCACCTTTTCAGTTGAACGTTACTTAGTATAAGCAGCTTGATGCTTATTAAATAGATCATTGTAAGAGAGATGAGTAGAAAGCCTCTGAAGAACAATTCTTTCAGTGAGTTTAGATATGTATGACAGATTAGATATAGGCCTGTAATTCGACAATGATTCCTTATCCAGTGTGGGATTTTTAAGCAATGGAGTATTAACTGCAAGCTTAAAAGCACAAGGAAATATGCCACTAGAGAGAGAGAGAGAGATTAACAAGCAATGTTAATACAGGAACAAGTATGTGAATAGATTTCTTTAAAAGAGAGGTTGTGATATGGTGATCATGCAGCATGCAGCCTTTAGCTCTCTCAGACCAGAAGTATACCAAGGGTTAGATTTCTTAAGCTTCTTGATAGTTAGAGGTGCATGCCTATCAAGTAGAGATGAAAGAGTATTGTTATACTGTTTTACTAATTCATCAAGATCATTAGCAGGAGACTTGATCAAAGTCGAATTTTCAAGATCAGGACAAAAGAGATCAAGATCAACGTTATTTACACACCTAAATGAAACAGTAGCTGAATTTTGAATAGTATTCGGCTTGTATTTGCAATAAACATATCATAACTGAGAGGAAGAATAGACATCAGTTCAGAAGGAGTGGTTATGGAGGATAGCCAAGTTTCACTGATGGCAAAACAGTCAAACTTGTGAGTCTCAGCCAAATCATGCAAAGCAATTATATGGCCTGAGTTGGAGAGGGATCGAATGTTAAGAGAGCAAAGAGAAATATTGTTTCGAAGAGAATTAACAGGAATTCTCGATCGAAACATGCTTACAAAACTGACTAATCAGTAATTGTAAACAACACAGAAAGTATAATATAAATTACAATATAGTATTACACAAATTACATAAAATGATACAAATTCGCAATAATTAACTAACAATCAAAATATAAACACTATAACTTTAACAATTTAAACAGTAAAAGCAGTATAAAATAACTGCAACGGAATAAACTATAACGGTAAAATAAATGTCAAAACTGTAAATTGATTTTTCAACAAGATAACTGTATAACAGATTAACAATATAACATAGAACTATGAACTAAGTTAATAGTACGCCAATGTACTTGATCAAGTTTAAAGTTGCATGGTTTAAAGCAAACCGTGCAACTCTCTCTTTTAAAGTAATCTTTTGCTTAAGCTTGTATACAAGTAAATAGTTATGGTGCTAGTTTTAATATTATTACTTCATTATTCTAATATTATGCCTATTTAATTAAGTAAGCAATATAAGGCATTACCTTATAATACAATGTATAATGTAATTTCTAATATGCTGTTGAAATAATAATATGAATTTTATTCTCAGAAATTATTCTACAGATAATAATTGTATGTATATTGTTGATGTAATAATTATATATAATAATTATATATAATTAATATTAAGTGCTTAGAAAGCCCAGTATGCTTCAACACTGAATAATGCTTCTAGGGTGATCCAACATAGAAACTATCAACAAAGTAAACTAGCAATATTATCAGTAAAAAAATACATTTTTGCAAAACTAGCTTTGATTAATTAATTATCACAGAGAATATAGAAACATAGACAAACAAAGATGACTATATTGGATAAATAATAAAGATAAAAATTTAGCAAAGGACTGTGTCTTTGAAATTTATATGTATGGCGTCCTTGATAACCAAAAACGGCCAAGTAATGTTGCAAGCGTTCTCCAGCACTATGAATTATGCTCTAGCACAATGAAGCGCAGTATGCTGCTCTAGAACAATCAAGCACAGTATGCTCTAGCACAATGAAGCACTGTATGCTGCTCTAGCACAATGAAGCACTGTATGCTCTAGCACAATGAAGCACTGTATGCTCTAGCACAATGAAGCACTGTATGCTCTAGCACAATGAAGCACTGTATGCTGCTCTAGCACAATGAAGCACTGTATGCTCTAGCACAATCAAGCACTGTATGCTCTAGCACAATCAAGCACTGTATGCTCTAGCACAATCAAGCACTGTATGCTCTAGCACAATGAAGCACTGTATGCTGCTCTAGCACAATGAAGCACAGTATGCTCTAGCACAATGAAGCACAGTATGCTCTAGCACAATGAAGCACAGTATGCTCTAGCACAATGAAGCACAGTATGCTCTAGCACAATGAAGCACAGTATGCTCTAGCACAATGAAGCACTGCATGCTCTGTTAGAAAAAATGACCTGACATCAGTCATACATAGAGATGCATACTGATTATAATCAGTTGAAAATGTGTTAATATAACAACGTTTTAAGAACTTGAGATACTAATTATTTTATTGAGTACATTTTTCTATTGGCTCGTGTTTTTGTTTTACAGACACTAAAGCTGGATTGCTTGGTTGAACCTCGTCTGATAACATAGTCAGAGTCACTTGCAGTCCAGTTAATTTCAGTTCAACATTATTTAAATTTTGCCATATGAATGCAAATTCAACTTGCTCTGGACTAGCTCAAAACATTTGGAGATCACTGAGGCATGTGTATGTCATCCATGTTGTGGCCTGGTATCTGCGGAATTAGAGCAGCCGTAAACTACACATGTAGAGAGAGTCAACAAGTAGTAATCAATGAAGATGGATAAAAATCATCTTAGACGGAATATTCTCACTAGTTGCATGCAGATTGTATAAAGGCCTGTCTGTATACATGCAGATAATAAGTATAAAGAGTATGTAGGCCTGTGCATATGATTGAGTTCCGTTGAAGAGACTATGCTGGAGTTGACTCGTCTCTTGTTGTAACTTTATTAATCATTGTGCTTTTGTGATGGGAGCAACAGAGTGTAGGGACCTTGGACTGATCACCTATATAATTAGCGAGAAGCCAGTAGTTCAACTGCTTAATCAATAATTGTAATTAACTTGTGTTCCATATGGTGATGTTAGGAATATTTGTGTGAAGTGGGAGATTTAGCACACAGGCTGTTGTCATTCCTGACTTTACCGTCCACAAATGAATTTTTACGAGATATTTCTTAGGTTAAGCCATAGTTAGGTTGAATGCTTTCCGATGAACCATTCCCATGGTTGAGCTCATCTTAACCATGGTAAGGTTGAATGCTTTCAGATGAACCATTCCAATGGTTGAGCTCATCTAAACCATACTAAGGTTGAATGCTTTCAGATGAACCATTTCAATGGTTGAGCTCATCTAAACCATACTAAGGTTGAATGCTTTCAGATGAACCTTATCCATGGTTGAGCTCATCTAAACCATGGTAAGGTTGAACATATCATGTGAATCATGCCTATAATAGAGCTGATCGAGTTATTTACATGACTGCAAATAAAATTTATGCTGTGATATTTCTTATATATTTTTTCTTCAAATTTGAGCAAATATTTCTAGATTATGTTCATAGATATATATGGCATGCAGTGATAACTGGTGCTGTTGGCACGTTGTTGTGTTATCCTGATGATCAATTTGGACATTTGAGTCTACATATTAAAGAAAAATCTCTTGTTTATTTTGATACTATGAAAAACTGTACATGTTCAGAAAATGGTGAATACCTAAGATACTGCAATGAATGGCGGAGAGGTCTGCATTATTAATTCTACTTTTGTCAGATAGGTTGTTGAAATTCAGACTTGCAGAGTTACAGTATGTTGTATTGTTTTCAAACCTTGTTTAGTCTTCCTATATATATAGATTGCTATCAAGTTTGCAAAATTTGTATAAATGCGCCATAAAAATATCTGATTGGTTGATAAAGTCCGTCTGGAATGAAGGAACATACATTGATTTGTATCAATTCGGGTGTTAAAAAATAAATTTGATATAAACAAAACCTTGATTAATATAATGGCAAAACTTTTGAAAATTGATATTTGACGCAATAATTGAAGCACAGATAACAACTTCATAGAATTAAATTGCAGTCAGACCCTTAAAGGATTCTTTGCCAAACTTTTGAGGGACTAGTGTGTGCCAAACAAACCAGAAAATTCCTTAATACATACGCTCGCATATTTGGATCTGCAGTCTGAAAAATCTGAAATACAAGAGGCTGGGTGATTTTAATTTAAGACCTCTAGCTTAAATTTTCATATTACACGTAGGCTACATTGGGCGAGTATTTCTTATATAAAAACAATTATTTATAGGTATACATTAATGGGGCGGGATTTAGCGCACTTGGTTAAGCTGCGCGTCAGTTGAACGAAGTTCAGCTCCATTACTCCGGTTAGTACTTTGTGGGCGACCACCTTGGAAAACCGATTATTGACAGCTTTGAAAAAAATCCGAGGGTGTTGGAAGGTTATTCTTAAATCCGCGCCGGCTGCGCCAACAAAAGCAACGATTACTAATAACCATGGAGATGATGACTCTGTCCCGGAGCAGTGGTGCAAACGTCCTTGGTTGAGAGGTCTTAAGCCCCCCGCCACCGCCAAAATTAGGTCAGTTTTGCAATTCGTCCAATCAGCTGAGTTTCTTCAGAGGTGAAAAAAATTAATCTACTTTTTTCAAACACAAATGTAGGAATTTAGGCATTTTAGGTTTTCCTCTCACTTGATTCCGGGTATGATTGGGGAGAGGGGGATACACTCACTTTATGAGCCGAGCGCAGTAGTGAAAAATGGTGAGCCAACACAACATTTTTTCTAGTTGCGTCACTTGTCCCGAGGAAGGCGGGGCGTAAGCGAAAAATGTGTACACTCTCAAAAACATTTCTGGCCCCCCCTTAAAAAATTCCTGGATCTGCCCCTAGAACTTATAAATTCTTTAGTTCAGTTTTTCAGAATATAACTCATATGTAGGCAATATAGGTCCTATATAGTATTGACGTTAACTACATGTAATAGTGGTAGAGTATAGGCTATGTACAGTATATCACAAGATATATGTATTAATATAATAACAGGAGTTTTGTAGAACCACAAGATAAACCGATATATTCGCTCCAAAGATCGATTAGCTATTTCATTCCTGAAATTTTTGTAAGATTGAAATTCTGAGAATCAGAAATATCATTATTATAAAAATAACAGATAACATTAATTTTTATATAGCTTTATATATATATATATATATATATATATATATATATATATATATATATATATATATCGCAATTAATTGAGTTAAAATGGGACAATAGACCTAATTAATCTTAATTTATTGTCGAGCACTGTATTTACAGCTGTGGAGGAATTTATACCACTCCAGGTAAAGTAAGTAAACACGCATTATAGTGAATAATCAACTATGTTGATATCTATCACTTTTAAAACCACATGTTTAATCCGTTAGGCAATTTAGACCATTTTCCGTATAACCAGTCCAGTGAATGTCCGAGATTTTACTCTCAGATCAGCGCGGCCGGGATTCGAACCCACGAGGATTCAAATCAACTTAGGATTTGTCATTTAAAACTTCATGACGTTACCCCTACGCTATTTAGACATTCTAAATATATCCTCTAATAATAAGATAATAAGAATAAGATAGTTATAGTGGGAATCGAGAGCTACGGGAACGGTCACAAATTTTCGGTCCCCCTGTAATGTATTTACTGATCTCCTACAGTATCTAATATGGGCCCTCTAGCAGGAAAACGAACCCCAGAAAAACGAGAGCTAGGGTAACTAAGTTCCCCTTCGTCTCCCCCACTTTAACCACTGGCTCTAGATATATTTTGAAAGTTTTTTTATCCTATTTGTGTTGTCAAAGGCTGATATCATTTTATTAACCAGTTCAGACAATGTGAAGTTAATTCCCGAAGAAAATTTTGTTCGTGGTAGGCTAGGCGGAAAATAACAAATTACGCATTGTTTACCTGGAATTCCCCAATAGTTGCGTTTCACTTTTACCTGATCTAATAGTCGAGAACAAAATTGAGAAAAGGTGAGAAAACTTTTAGCATAAGCCATTCAAGCATAGCTTCCTAATTCCTGTTACTCTCATATATTTTATTTGTAGAATATATTGGACGCAGGCATACTAGTTACGGAGAGAATTAGCCAGAGGAATTTAAGTGAAGTGTACAGGTAGGATTTAACTTCCTGGTCCGAGTATCACTTTGGTAAAGTTTTCTGTCATCAAAACTACGTGGAAATGCTAGCACAATGTAGCGGCTAATAGAGTAAATAATACTTTAATATGTAAAACTAAACTGACTAATTGTCATGAGTTTGGACTATGTATTTGTATCGCATTTCTAAAGTAAGCTGCAATATTCAAATAGACAATTAAAATACTAGATTAACTTTATCAATAAATCTCTGGTTATTTTTGCCTAGTGTAAGGCAGCGACTGAGTGCTTTCGTATTTGCTCAAAAAATTAGAATTTACTTAAGTAAAGTTTCTTGAGCAGGAAGTGTATTGCATTCTTGCACTTACTTGACTTTAAAATAAAAATTATAACTAATTGACTAATAATAAAAGTTTCTGAGTGTGAGATGAGCATTTTTGACAAATTGAATAATGTATGATAATGGAATATATTACCAGTTAAGTTTCCAAGTTATTACTCTGCGTTTTAATGCTTTTCATTACATTTATTTAGCTATCGTGATCTTTTCGTAGACTTATGTTATTGTGAACGTACATGTATATTAAAGTTTTGTTAAGACTTGCTTTTTCGAATTCACTCTAAACTTTTTAGCAGCAGAAATTATTTTCATTAATATCGCTTAATTTCAATTTTTACCCGACTGCGGCTTGAGTGTATCTATAATTTTCGTGATAACAATTTATTAAATAATAATTTTGAATGCATTGTCAACGGATAACGGTGTAGATGTAATGATTTTATGATAAGGTGGCAGACAACAAAGGCTTGCAAAGGCTTTAATGAATTATTTCTACTTACTAATTAATTACTAGAATTCTTTTTGAACTGAGTTACTTAATTAACTATTTTAATTTTTCTGTTTTTAGCATCAATCAATCAATCAATAAGAATTTAACGTCCGGTTCCTTGCCGTAAGGCAGTGTCAGGGACGTCTCTTGCAGACTCTGCACAAATCGACACCAAAACACCACACGATGACTACTGAGTATACAAAGACTACAACAGAAAGTGGGATCAAAATAGTGCCAGTCCAAGCGGAAAGAGATGGAACATTGTGTTCATATAGAAGCTACAAAAATTCACTATAACAAAAGTTCCCATTATTCTAAGTAATACCAATGTGTATTTATGAGGATAATTCAATCTACATATATTATATTTTATCGATCTGTAAAATTGAATGATTTATATTGCTTGTTTCAGATAAATTGTGTTAATTTATTTCTTCAATTTATATGCACATGCTTGAGATAGTTTAAAGGAATAATTTTATAATAATATCTGTAAATATTCAAAATGTCTGACATGGATGATGCAAGTGATGATACTGGAAGTGAATTTGCGGCAGGAGGGGGACAGGATACCTACCAGAATCCACCCCCACCTGAAGGTTTTCTCTTTTATATATTTATTGTCGAAACAAAACGATGCTAAGTTGTAAGGACAACTTCTGTACCATAGAATACACTTAATGTTGATTCTATTGGAATTCAAACCTGTCACATCCTGCTTCTCTTCAGTGCACTACCAAGTGGCAGGTTCAAGGTACATATGCATACTCAAAGTCTGCTGTCTTGCTCCATCAGAGCACTCCTTTGATCAACAAGTTAATCCCTTCACAAAGTCTATGCCTTATCCATACCTTATGTAGCCTATAGCTTGGGAAAAGTATGGCTTCTGAGGTGGTTTCCCATTGCCTTCCTCAGACATCCTGCTTATTGGCAACTAATAGCAAGTGTGGAGACTTGTTAAAATTGTTACCAGTAATCATTATAATTCTAAAATCCGAGTCTACATCTCTGACCAAAGGAATTGTCTGAGATGGGAATCCAAGATTTCTATAAAAAGTCATAACTCCAGCCAAATTTTGGCCAGGGCATTACCTCAGACAATCCCCTATACTATCTTACATACACTTTAACTGTAGTTAAGATCAGTCAATTTTATTCACATAAATATTTCTAAAGTTTTTCTAAATTTTTCAGTGGTCACTAGGTTTATTGGTTATCATGCTCTGCTAGTTATAATTACTTACGAAATATTTTTATGCCTATCTCGAAGTTGAGAGTCCTATTTTTGTTACACTCTTTACCAGTAGTTAAAGTTGGAATTGAGAGCTAGAGAACGGTCAGAATTTTTCAGGCCCCCTGTAATGTATTTACAAGTTTCCTAGTACCTAATATAGGTAACGCACCTAAAAAATTCTTTTGAATAATTTTTTGTAATTTATGCCAAAATCATGCATTGAAGCTTAAATTTTCATTCCTGAACTTTAATTGAATATCCCTGGGTTTACTTGCTCAGTGATCGAGTTAATAATCGGAGATTAATTCTCATACATGTAAAAGCCCTTTAAGTGAATAATGGATTAAATTACCTGACAATTTAGATTGTGAAATGAGAATTGGTAGTTATGAATAATCATTTCACTATATAATGTGCTATACATTTTACAGGTCGTTGTAGATGACATAGCGTGCTCTACATTTTATATGTCGTTGTAGATGGCCCATATCTGGAAATAGTGGAGCAGCCTCAATCGCGTGGGTTCAGGTTCAGATACGCCTGTGAAGGGAAGTCTCACGGAGGTTTGCAGGGAATGAGCAGCAGGAGAGAGAAAAAGAGTCACCCTGCTGTTAGAGTATGAAAGAAACTCTGTGAATGTGTTCTATTAGTTACATCAAAGATATCATATGTATATATTAATTATATGACATATTGGTAGTGAAATATATTATAAAAAATTAAATGAGGCTCTTAATTTAAACAACCAATATATAAATAGTAGCAATAATAATAATAATAATAATAATTCGCTAAAGTTTATTCGTTAAATTTAATTCTCTAGAGGCTCTCGAGGTGGTTAGTTTGTTTACGCACACCTGTGTTTTTCTTTAGCACTTTTTATCGTTTTTCTTCACTTCTTCTAATTTTTTCACTTTGTCATACTGCTTTTATATATATCCCTGTACGCCCAGGCCCTTTTATTTCTATTCTTTTGTGCGCATTCGGCTTATTTTAACTTTTATTAAATCTGCATTATGCTTTAGTTTTCACCTGCATTGGACTATTGGACTTCAGCTATTTGCAGTAGCGATCCAGTTGTAATTCTTTTATCTCTCGCTTGCTATGCCGTGTTTGCCACATGCCTGCCAGACAGACTTGGCCACTGTCTCAGATTGCCAACAAGAAAACTGGCATCTGCTCGGTGTGCCTAGCTCAACGTCAGCTTCATTCGGGAGACGGAAAGGTCCATCTTCATGGCCCATTGGATAATCGTTGCCCGGGTTCCAACCAACTTCCCTTGCAGATCTCCGCACAGGCGGCAGCTTCGCAACCAGTGCCTGCAGTTTCTGATATTAGGAATAGGATCAGGAATCGGAGCTGCGACTCAGCTTCGGCTAGACAGAGTTCTCCGCCCACTTCTGCTCCCAATTCTGCTAACATAACTCGCAATTCATTTTCTTCTCAGCCGCTCATTCTTAAGCATCCCTGTTTGATGCGACCTACAATAGAACACATTCCCAAATCAGCCAGACCTGCGTGTTCAGCAGCCTTGATTGATGCCTTCCGTAATATCGAAAGCGATCCCTCAGTTTTGTCATACTGGTCAGATTTATTGCTTTTCGCATCTTCGGTTTTGCAAGTCCCTGCTCGCACAGGTAAAAGGCATAATCTAAGCTCATTAATTAAGAAAAGGTTGGAGGGCCTAGGTACTGGTGCTCCCACTGAGCCGGTCGTAGATAGTATTAAAAGAGCTCATCGTTCTCATGACTCCCGTGCCTCAGCAGTAAGGTCCAAAATGGAAGATGGAAATGTTTCGGCAGCTGTACGCATCCTCTGTTCAGACGAAAGCCCAGCGCAATGCAGTTTAAACACTTTCAATATCCTGAAGGCCAAGCACCCACCCGCAGCTAGTAGCAGTATAATGGCACCCCTTCCGGACTCAATGGAGAATCCGCCAATTCAAGTCTCAGAGCAGGATGTTGTCAAAGCTGTACGTAGCTTTCCAGCAGGCTCAGCCGGCGGTCCTGATGGCCTGCGCCCTCAGCATCTTCTGGAGCTTGTGACTTGTAGAGAGTCGGCTGGGACGTTTTTGACCGCTCTGACTTCTTTCGTGAATCTCCTGCTTAGAGGTGTTTGCCCCCCTGAGGTCCAACCGGTGCTGTTTGGCGGTAAACTCTTTGCACTCAATAAGAAATCTGGCGGCATTCGCCCCATTGCAGTGGGCTACACTTGGCGTCGTTTAGCCGCTAAATGCGCAAATCGCTATGCAGTGTCTGCTCTTAGCGAATACTTGAGCCCAATTCAACTTGGAGCTGGTATTCCAGGTGGCTGTGAGGCAGCTGTTCACGCTACTCGCCGTTTCGCTGAGTCAATGCCAGCTGATCACTTCGTGGTAAAACTAGACTTCTGTAATGCTTTTAATTGCTTGAGTAGATCACGAATGCTCAGCGAAATACATCACAGGATACCAGAGCTGTATAGTTTCTGCCATCTAGCTTACTCAAGCCCTTCGTGGTTGAAGTTCGGAGACTGGTGCATTGAGTCACAGGAAGGAGTCCAACCAGGGGATCCCTTAGGGCCCATGCTGTTTTGCTTGACTATTCACCCTCTCCTTACTTCTCTCTCTAGCGATCTCACGGTGACAGAGGCCAAGAATTTGGGCTTCAGTTGAATCGTACCAAGTGCGAAGTCATATCATCAGTTTGCAAATCTCCGGGCAGCTCAGTTTTGTCATCCTTTGTGCCAATGGGCCTCTCCCATAGTACTCTACTCGGCGCGCCACTCTCTGAAGAAGAAGCTACTACCACCGCTTTATCTAGCCGCTTGGAGGATGTCAAACGTACAGCATCGCGCTTGAAGTCGCTAGCCGCTCATGATGCTTTGACAATCCTTCGCTTTTCATTAAGTGCACCTAAACTTATGCACATTCTGCGCTCTAGTCCGAGCTTCTCTAATCCGCGGCTTTTAGACTACGACGAGGCTCTTAGGCAATGCTTGTGCGCCGTTATCAACGCAGATTTGTCTGATTTGCAGTGGCAGCAAGCCAGTCTACCGGTGAGCAAGGGTGGTCTTGGAATTCGTCTTGTTTCCTATATCGCGCCTTCAGCCTTCTTGGCATCAGCGATGGGAACGAGGCAGTTGCAAGACGCCATCCTACATAAGTGCTCCCTTTCTGCCGATAGATCCATTGACGTTGCGCTGTCAGTTTGGTCCAAAAGCCTCACATCTAGTGCTCCACCTTCTACCTCAGTCAGTAACCAGAAATCATGGGACCGTCCTATAGTGGATCGGATTTACAACAGTCTGTTAGAATCCCAATCCAATGCAGTAGCAGAGCACGACTCCTAGCTGTATCAACCAAAAGAAGCAGTGACTGGCTTCACGCTCTCCCTGTTGCTTCTTGTGGGCTTTTTTAGACAATGAGGCGATTCGAGTAGCCGTTAGTTTCCGTTTGGGGGCGAAAACTTGCGAGCCTCACATGTGCCCCTGCGGTCATGAAGTCGACGCTTTAGGTCTCCACGGCCTCTCCAGCAAACAAAGCTCAGGTAGAATGTCTCGTCATCACAATTTAAATGACTTAATATGGCGAACACTTTCAAGAGCAGGCATCCCTTCCTCTAAGGAACCAAGTGGGTTGTCCAGATCAGACGGCAAGCGTCCGGACGGCATGACTTTAGTGCCCTGGTGCAACGGTGTGCCGTATGGGACGTCACGGTCATTGACACTATGGCAAACTCCTACCTGAATACGACTTCAGTCACAGCCGGTGGAGCTGCTGTTCATGCCGCCTCTAGGAAGTTGGATAAATACCAAGATCTGTCCTCAGGATATGAAGTTGTTCCGGTTGCCATTGAAACCATGGGCCCGATGAATCCCGAAGGAGTTGACTTTATTAATGGCATAGGCAGACTTATTGCAGAGCAAACCGGCGATAAGCGAGAGACATCTTTTCTTTGGCAACGGCTTTCCATGACTTTGCAAAGATTTAATGCAGTCTGCTTCAACAATTCTTTTAAGCCGATTGATGACCTCGAGTAGCCGGGCGGCGATTCAGCACGAATTGCTTGAATCGTTTTTATCAAACCCCAGGTTCTTTACACCGGGGTAAAATAAAATAAAAAAATAAAAAAAATAAATAAAAATAATAATAATAATATGTCGTGCAAGCGTAGTGCCGGCAGAATCAGCAGACATCAGTTCATAAACGACTTGATCTGGCGCGCCCTGAGTCGAGCGAATATCCCAGCCATTAAAGAGCCCCTGGGATTGATCCGCACTGATGGTAAACGTCCAGACGGTGTCTCTCAAATTCCATGGGCAGAGGGGAAGTGTGTTAGCTGGGACGTCACTGTTACGGACACTTTCTCAGTAAGCAATCTAGGCCTTTCTTGCGCTGCTGCTGGTGCTGCAGCAGAGGCCGCGGCTAATAGGAAAACTCTGAAGTATGCCGAAATCTCTGGCAACTATATCTTCATGCCCATTGCCTTCGAGACCCTGGGGGGCCATCAACTCTCTCGCTTCAGACTTTATTGATGAAATAGGCAGGAGGACCAGCGCCATTACTGGTGATAAGCGCGAAAAATCTTTTCTGTGGCAGCGACTGTCTATTGCTCTCCAGCGATTCAATGCAGTCTGCTTCAGTGGCGCTTTGGCTAAAGCGGCTTCCCAGAGTGCAGAGGAATTATTTTAATCGCTTTTTTAAAAACTTTTAATTAAATAAAGTCTCTTTTATCTTATTTTTTAGCCCAGGGCCCTTTACAGCCCAGGGCATTAAAAAAAAATAATAATATTGGCATTGGAAAGCTAATTGCAGAGCTAACCGGTGATAAGCGAGAGACCTCTTTTCTTTGGCAAAGGCTTTAATGCTTTAATGCAAAGATTTAATGCAGTCTGCGTCAGCAATATTTTATGTAGCTAGATTGCCTCGAGTAGCCGGACGGCGATTCATCACGTATTGCTCGAATCGTTTGTATTAAACCTAGGGTTCTTTATACTTGGAGCAAAAAAATAATAATAATAATATAGGGCTGAGATCCTCTTTCTCAAATTTAGATGAATTAAGAACCGCAATCTACCAAGAGGCCAAGATAGAACATTGCAGTATCTCTGCAAAGGCTTATTTAATAAGCGTGAGAAATTGTTATTTTATAAGATAAGTTATAGTAACATGCAAGATATTAATCTCAAGCATTTGGCTAGTGTATATTAATGTTGATAGGAGTATGATCACTATGATGGGACTATCCTAAGCCTTTTCCTTCGTTTTTACAGAGCATGAAAAAGGAGCTTAAGTTGACACTTGAGAGATAGAGAGAGAGAGAGAGTGTGTGAGAGAAAGATAACTTGGTTAGTATTAAGAGTGTTGAGAGAGTTGGTGAGTATTAAGAGTTTATCTTGAGATTGAGAGGACTAAGTACTTAAGTTCTCAGCAAAGCTTAATTCTATTCTATTGGCGATACTAAATTATATGGGTTATAGAATGTGATACATATGTTCTGTTGGGATATCTACATGTTTTAATAACCCGCAGACAGTATCTAAAATTCAGTTGATCTGTACTATGGATCTCTCCTGTGCACCTTAAATCCAAATCTACTTGAAGTAGTCTACAGGAAAAATCCGATAAAAAACCAAATATAAAGATTAATCAATCAAGGGCTGATACGTTGCAAAATATTTGAAGCTATTACAGGTTTCTTTTTATGTATAATATTTTAACTGGTGTCATTTTAGATTAATCGATATAAAGGCCCTGCGAGGATTGAAGTGTCCCTGGTCACAGATGAGCGGAGTCCTAGGCCTCACGCTCATGAGCTTATCGGCAAGAACTGCCACGATGGAAAGTGTAGAGTGGATGTGAAGGGAGACAGCACGTGTGTCAGGTATTCAGCTATGCCTTGTTTCTGATATGAAGCTACTCTTTGCTGCTGTAACAATTTATATATAATTCTAATTATACCTCTAAATTTTCTGCTAGCGTAATGTTGTTATTTAGTTATCGCTGTGTAGTTCATTGTAAAAATCTCAAACTTGTGCCTGAAGAATTTTTATTTTGAAAGACAATAGTGTATACTGAAAAATAAATATAGGTCTATACCAAAATTTTAAAATTTTCAGTCTATTCATTTAGTATAAGTCTGTTTAGTTTGCCTTTCTTTTTGTTATCAATCAAACTTTTAAAAGTTTCAGCGTCTTTATGGTAATAAAATTTATTATGGCTGTTGCAGTTTTCCAAATCTTGGAGTGCGACATGTCACAAAGAAATCTGTTCAGGAGATTCTAACGAAGAGATACGAAGAGATATTTAAGCAAGAGAAGCAGAGGATGTACCAAACGTGTCCACTGCCCTCTTTAGACCGCATTGTGCTAACACGTTGGTTATATTATATACTAGTATTTTATTGACATTTTATCAATAATTTTCCCGTGATGCTACCTGGGCACTGTTGACCAACCGTTAACGTGTCGCAAGAGGCAACCGAGCAAGAACTAAAGAAGGCAATTGGAATCCACCGCAGAAGCCACTTTTTCTAAGCTATAGGTTACATAAGGTGTGGGCAAGGCACAGCATTCGGTGAAGGATTTAACTTGTTGTTCTATGGTGTGCTCTGTTTGGAGTGTGAAAGCAACTCCAGTATGAATATGTACCCAATACGTACCTTGAACCCGTCACTTGACACTACACTAACAGAAAGAGATCAATTTTTATTGTTTGATATCATTCTCTTTTACTTTATTTATTTTATTTCTTGATATCATTCTAATGATATCACTAATATAAGCTAGATAAGCAGTGAATGACAAAAATATAAAAAACTTTTTAAAACTATGGCAAGATCCTTCATTTCCGTTGATGCTTTTTTCTCTTCTATTGTTGAACATTTGTTAATAACAATAATAATAAAAACAACAATTAGAGTGCTACAGTCATCAATGACAACATCGAGCACTATTGAGTCAAAATCAAGCCGGCGAGCAAAAAGAAGGTCCAAAAACGGTGCAAAAATGGTGTTATGTAACTTGTAGGAAGTCTGTGTGATAAATGAATAAATAAATAAAATTATAATAATGTAATATATACAAATAATTCTATAATAATGATATAGTCTATAATAGTCATCAGTGACAACTTCGAGCACTATTGAGTCAAAATCAAGCCGGCGAGCAAAAAGAAGGTCAAATAACGGTGCAAAATGGTGTTATGTAACTTATATGAAATCTGTGTGATAAATAAATAAATATTATTATAATAATATAATATATACAAATAATTTTATAATAAAAGTGAAACAATATTATTTAATCTCTCTCTTAGTGTACTGCTTAATGGCAGATCCATAGCATACAACGCCTCCACTTAACTCTATTTGCAGTTTTCGAATTCATATCCACGTACAATTGGACCTTTAAATCATCCATATCATTCCTTTTAATATATTATTATTCTTGGAGTATTCTGCTTATGATGAGGGGGGCCCCTTTGCCTTTCTCAGTTTCGACTAACAATTACAGGGCAGGGGCGTCAATCCCTGAAAAAACAATCCTGTTTTCCCTAAACTCTCAACTGTGTATGTAATATATTAAATAAACATATATATTTAATATATTATTTAATATTAGTAATAATATATCGACCCTAGTTAAACTGGAATTCAAGAGAAGAAGAAGATGATGATGATGGTGATGATGATGATGATGTTGATGATGATGATGAAATTATGATAATATTCGATGTTCTCGTAGTCGTGATGATTATACGTAACATAGGCTTGCAAATGATAATGATTTATAATCATAGCTGCCCTGCTGCCTACATTGGCGCCGCCTGCGAAACAAGTCTGTTAACTAACTATATGTCATGCGATTAATCTGTAAAGTAGACTCGAAGACCGATCTCGGTCATTACACTTCCTAGTACGTTTTTCTAGATGAAGAAATAATATAATATGATATAATAATAATAATAATATTATTATTATTATAATATATTATAATATAATATATAATCATCATCGTCATCATCATCATCCTCCCCTGAATCCCAGTTTAACCATGGTCGGGATACGAACAGACTGACTCAAATCCTCCCTGTCTCACACCACACCATCACTATCTAATCAATAAATAATAGTATTAGTAATATAATATGTAATATTTATGATAAATTTCCTTTGATGCTAATTTGTGTCTACTTGCTGCTCTACAGACGAGGAGCAGTGTAGAGTGACTCATGCCGCGGCTGAGCAGGCTAAGAGCATTCAGCTGAGTGTAGTGAGGCTGCGCTTCACCGCCTATCTGCCTGACGTCACCGGTCAGCTCACACAACCCTTGTCTTCCGTCATCTCCAACCCCATATTTGACAGCAGTAGGTTCCGTCTTTTCTTGTTGAAAATAGTAATAACAATGATTTAGTGTCCATTTCGGCTGGAGTCAGTGACGGTAAGATATTTGACCGCAGATCAGTATGTGCGAGGTTCAAATCCTGTACTCGCCTGTCACTGACATCACCTTCGAGTGAGGAA
Source organism: Enchytraeus crypticus (assembly GCA_905160935.1). Classification (NCBI taxonomy): domain Eukaryota; kingdom Metazoa; phylum Annelida; class Clitellata; order Enchytraeida; family Enchytraeidae; genus Enchytraeus; species Enchytraeus crypticus. Next base: position 144,018 of record CAJHZI010000270.1, read on the forward strand.
TCTGACCTTAAAGTTAACATTAGCTTTGTCATTCAAGGATGATGTCAGTGACGTTCATGCATTGCTTGATTGTCTTTGACTTAAATATGTATCAGAGATGTATTACTGTGGCGTATCAGTAAGCGTGGTATTAGTCTACATATTACACAACATTGCAACATTATGTATTGAAATAAATAAAAATACCTCTGTATTACATTGTAGTACAGCTGTATTTGGATGTATTCGTTTTGCTATCAGCATCACATCTACGTATGCTATCCATGGCAGTCGTGATTGGTTTAAGCTTGTGAATGCTGACAATTCATCTCATTGTTGGATACACTTGTTCCTAATGATCTTCTAAAATGCTGCAGTGGAAAGGATTTCTATTAACAACAATGTATTGCAACATAATTCGAAGACTTCTCCATAATATGTCTCTAATAAGTTTAACTTCCGGTTCCTCACAAAAGAGCCTCGTCAGGAACGTCTCAAGCAAATTCTGTACAAACAAACGTCAAAGCACCACACGATGAGGACTGAGATTACAGTATCCTAGCTTCTTTACCCATTTCAATTAATAATTGAATATGGAGAAATTTTCTCTTTGTAATTTTCAGATGATTGACTCCTTTAACAAACAGCCTCAGCAATATTAACTGGTCATTTTAACGTCTTAAAATAACTGCCCAAATTAATTTACATGACTGTCGACAATTTAAGCTGCTTAAAACTCAGATGCTATAAATAATAAATAATTTATTTCAAGTCCATTTTTCTCCATATATTTAAGTCCATAAATTTAGGCTTGTTTTAGTTAATTGCATCATTTATTATGTTTGTTTCAATTTTATGCACCTATTGTATGATTTATTTACAATGGTTTTATTCATTTTGAATTTACTTGTAGCTGATTGCACTTCAAGTGTTGATCGTTTGAAATTTGAAATTAAACATATTTCTCACTCTCTCTCTATTAATTCACGCAAGCTTTGGTAAAATTCAGGTAACTGTATTTATGATTTAATTTATTCTGACTAGAGGCTCCATGCACATCTCTGCTGAAGATTTGCCGGATGGACAAGTTCGGTGGAAGTTGTAGTGGCAATGAAGAAGTCTTTCTGCTCTGCGACAAAGTTCAAAAAGGTGAGCACTTGTTTATGCTCGTTTGTGATTGCATTTCTTTTGTGTTTATTGACCGGATATTTTCGTTTTATTCGTTCTCTTAGATATTTTTAGAATAATATTAGAATAATATTTAAATATTATTAAAATATTATTAATATTCGGATCTTATTGTAATATTATTCTAATAATATTATTTTAATGTAATAGTTAATTAGAATATTCCGGGTTACCGAAGAATAGACCAAACATTAAATGCAGGTGTCGTAAGGGGCATGAAGTATATACAGAGTAAGGCAACGTAAAACCACCTCAAAACCAATTTTTTTTAGCCCATAGGCTACATAATGTATGGGTAAGACATAGACTTTTGTGAAGGGATTAACTTGTTGATCTATGGAGTTCTCTAGATGGAGCGAGAAATCAGACTTGAGAGTATGAATATGTTCCATAGACCTGTCGCTTGACAAAGCATTGGAGCGAAATGCAATTACACATGTACGTAATTTATATTTTTACAATACACGTACAAATTATATACATAGTTTTAGTGTTCTAATAGCGCTACATTCTTATCTTAATAAATTTCTGTAAGAAATATTATTTTCTTAATTATTAACAACATTATTAATAAAACCCTTATTTTGTCCGGGTTGTTGAAGAATAGACCGATCGTTGACGGCACGTATCGTAAAAAGCGAAAAAGCACTAAGATTCAAACCAACGTCAGAATGGGCATTCTGTTTGTGAGCGACTAGGCTCCAAAATTAGTACAAAATTGTCTAATTCTGACCCTAGTTAAACTGAGATTCAGGGCAAGATGTTGAATAATCGTTTGTATTACAGACGACATAGCTGTTCGATTTTTTGAACAAGATGAAGAAGGAGAGTTGAAATGGGAAGCATACGGAAATTTTGCTCCCCACGATGTTCACAGACAGGTGACTGTTTCTAGTTTGTCAAAGTATCTTAATGCTTGTTTGAATTGCGATTAGTGCCTGTTGCTTGTGTTGTGTTTTTGGCTGTATGACTACATACATGACAAACTCGTGTGCTACAGAGTTTCCTTTCTTAATTTATGTTTTTGAAGTTTTCATTATTTCCTCCTTTCTCTCCATGGTTTTTAGTTAATGCTGCCTTTTGATGGGGTGTCGATTGCAGCCAGCGTGGATTTATGAATAACCTTCCAACACTTTTTGGAATTTTCTTTCAAAGCTGTCAACACTCGGTCTTCCAAAGTGGTTACCTGCAAAGTACTAACCAGGCCCGATGTAGCATAACTTCGTTAAATTGACGCGCAGCTTTACCGAGTGCGCTAAATCTCCCCCTCAATAACATTGAACTTGTGGATCTAACGACACTCATTTAGTGAGTTTGAAGGCTAGATCTTGAGAGCTGTATAGGTTTCATCTATTGCTGCACATTTATGACGTGATAATACAGAATGAAGATGGTAAACTTAGAAATGAAACTGGAATTTTAACTTTTAAAAATAAAAGCTAATGTTAACTTCAGTTTCCTCACTCGAAAGCTATGTCAGTGACGGGCCAGCCCAGGATTTGAACCCCGCACATATATACTTATCCTCTGTCGAATATCTTACCGACATCACTACTGGCTTTAGTGATGTCGGTAACGCTTCAAAGTGATTTAAACATATATTTCGACAGTTTTACATTTATGAAGTTCATCTTTATTTCTATGTTAATTAATTATATAAATTCAACTCATTGATTTTATTATGTTGTCTATGTGGACAGTATGCGATAGTATTCAAAACTCCCCCTTACAGCAACCACAATATCGATAGACCAGTTATGGTGCACGTCCAGCTAAAGAGAAACTCAGACAACGAGGTCAGCGACCCAAAGACTTTCACGTACTTCCCACAACAGACTGGTAAGCAATTAATCTTGTATTAACCAATATCTACTTATAGAGTGGTAGCAGGAAGACAAAATGGATTGCAGAAGGTAGTGAAAAAATAGTTTGAACTATATGGCATTGAAATACGAGATGAAGATTAACATCCAAAAGACAAAAGTAATGTGTGTATCCCAAGAAAGAGGGTAAAGTCAATAACAATAAATTGTACGACATTGGAACAAGAAGAGCGTTTCAAATAACTAGGTCACGCCATAACTGTCGATGGGAACTGTGGGATATAAATTTGTAGTAGTATTGCACAAGCAAAGCAGGCCTTTGGTTATAGGATAGAACTCTTAACAAAACGTTCTAAAGAAAACCACAAAGATGAAAATAGTGGATACTTTGGTATGGACCATGCTGTTATATGTATGTGAAACATGGATCTTAAGGAAGGAAGATATTAGGAAGCTAGAGGCATTGGAAATTTGGATTTGGTTGTTTGTCGCATAATGGAGCTGACGTCGAATCACATCGTAATTGGTTAATTTTTCCCAAAAAAAGAAATTTCCATCTTTTAAAATCTCTCTTTTTGTACAAACACTGATGCGGTGTCGTGTTTGCTGGGGCTAGAGGTAGTGGTGATGTCAGCAAGATATCCGACCGCGGGTCAGTATGTGCGGGGTTCAAAGCCTGGGCGAGCCAGTCATTGATATCGTTTTCGAGAGATAAAACTGAAGACAACATCGGCTATACAGTTTTATACTTTATAATTCTGTTCACTGTATTGTATAATTCATTTTTACTGATTATTTTAGTGGTCATTTAACATTATATATTTATATTAACATAGATCTGTAGTGTTTAAATAAATAATGTTTAAATATATAATTATAATGTTTAAATATATAATTATAATGTTTAAATATATAATTATAATATATATTATAATTATATATTTAATTATATTTCTATTATATTATATATTACAATATTTATTTAACTGACCCTATTTAAACTGGGAGTCAAGGGAAGATGATGATGATAATGATGATTTCAGTGCTCATGTACAATAATATTGATAATAATCGTTTAACTAGTGCATGTTTAAATTTAAAAAAGAATTAAGCTAAAATTGGTTAATTGGATCTAATTTGTAGTTACATCTTATTGTGATTTCTTTCTTTGTGCTTATTATGAAAGTTTTGTCGTTTTTGATAATAAACTGTGTGCTATGAGCAAGTGAAATAATGTTTGATTTAGTAAGTTTTATAATATTGGTTAAATTGATATACTGTGATAAATGTGCAGATTTGGAAGATATTCAAAAGAAGAGAAAGAAGCAAATTCCTAATTTTACTGACGAACAGGTTTTACCCGCTGCCAATGGTTTGTAAAATACTTCTAATATAAAGAAACAAAGCTTACATGTAGCTATTATGTAATAATAATAGCAATAATAAATTATACATTTGTACTCAGTGTAACGTCTGATTTCTTATTATATTTGGGTGCTGGTCTGAGACATTACGGCTAGATGCAGTAAAACTAAATCTTAGGAATTTAAATATTTTTGACTGTACGAATAATAAAGATGTTAATTTTTACAAAATTACTGAAAAACGGAAGTGAGAACTGCAGCAAATGATATCAGTTAGAATCCCACTCACGTCCATAAGCGTTACGAAGCCTACGCCAAGCGGATGAGTGAAATTTAAAAATAATTCGTATTTATTAAATAGTGAAAGACAACTAAACTCAAAACAAAAATGAGTACTAAAGGAAGACAGCTATGAGTATCATTTGTGCGTTGTTTTCAACTCATGGGCACTGGATAATCAGCTGCAGTTTTTGAGATTATTTATTCAATTGTCCATTTATTATTTATTCATTTAGACCAATTTAGTAGGCTACGCATTCACACATAGCAAATAGAACAGAAGATAATAAAATTTAAAAAATAAACAAGGAATGTTCATAATTAAACCAATCAAAAAATTAAACTAAAATAAGTATGCTGACTCCACAAACAGTTTAAATAACTCTGTTCAATTACATAGGGATAACTAACTGTTCAATGATGTAGGGATTTTTAGTAGATAAACGTAGTAATTGTATTCCATCTAAACGGAATAAGTGGCAGAGGTATTTCTCTCTTACAGTTACGTTCATTTTTTTCCGCTATCTATTCTATTTTGTTCCTGTAATGAATCCGAAGGAATTAGAACCGGGATTTACCAGTTTTTTACTCCAGCAGTAAAACCTTTTTGCGATATCGCAGACTTACTTATTCCTGAAAACCATGTCCCGAAGGATCGGATGAGTGAGATTAGAAGAAAGCACGCATCTATTTATGAGTGACATTGCAAAAGCCGCTGCAAAATTGTATGTCTTGAATCTAAGATCAGGTGGAGAACTGAACTGTAAACGTATGTTGTTATGGTTTGTTATATGCTAGTATTACAGTAATAGTATTTCCATTTTAAATAATATGTTAAATAAATGCATTAAAGTTTCATATTCATCCAGGTCCAGATAAACTCACACGTGTGGTATGGGGGTAAAGCAATCAAGTTATTAAAGTTATTTACTACATCCATAAGAATCTTCAGCTATGTCGGGTCATACGACATCTAGTTCGCATTACGAATTCACTGTGGCGACAACCTAAAATACAATTTAGGTGTAGGCATATGATTTGATCAATAACATTCCGCTTTAGATATTAATACAGTAATATAAAAACCAAGTATAAGTTTAAAGTCAGTAATATAAAAACCAAGTATAATTTTAAAGTCAATTAAAATCGAAGTACTAATTTACACGGTCTACTAAATGAAACCTTTAAATCTACAGTTACTACTACATAATATTTCATTGTTTATTGGGGAGAGGTTAATTGCTGCACCTCTATTATAATAACAATGTAACATCGGAATATTTCAGCCAGAGTGTAGAGAACTGCATCTGTTCAAACAATCATATACTATACCGTACTCGTAGTGTACGCCTCCTAGATTACTTTGATAGATCTATGACTTGATTGCTTTACCCCCATACCACACGTGTGAGTTTATCTGGACCAGGGTGAATATGAAACTTTAATTCATTTATTTAACATATTATTTAAAATGGAAATACTATTACTGTAATACTAGTACAAATATATTTGTGGAGAGTATAATATTTAAAATAAATTAATTGTTTCGAGATAGGATACGGTTTACTAAATATAATCGTTTATTTTATTTGTCACTATGATTTAGGCTATTTTCCTAATAACCAGACGTCATTTAGTCAACAAGGAAATGTTTCTTTCGGAAACATGCATCAGTTTGATACGTATGGAAACAACGGTATGTAATAACGTAGAGTTTTACTTATTTTAAGTTTTTAATATACTGTTAAGTGATTTAAATCACGTGTATGCTTCCTCGACTATTAATTTTTGATTTTATATCAGCGTACTTTATTATCTTTAAAGGAAATAATCTACTTTTAACAACAGTAAAGAACGCACTAGCCGTATGGCCATATAACTACTTTTATCATTTTATTACTACATTACAACTAAGCGTCATACAAGCATTACGTCAGTATTAGTAAATATATGACACATGATTGATAGGGGATTGACTGATGATATGATGTAGGACAGAGAGGATTTCAAGCAGTCTATTCGTATCCCGACCCTAGTTAAACTGGGATTCAAGGGGAGATGATGATAATGATATGCCACATGATGCATTAAAGAAGTTTATTATACTCGAAACTCAGGTTTGGCTTGAGAACTGATCTTAAGTTCAGCAAAGCACTGCTCAGGCTATACCAATTAATATTCTGATAACCAATTAATTACTTAAGTAATTAATTAATTATCACTGAACAATTAATTTAATCTGATGGTAAAAATCATATACTTCATTGAAATAAAGAATCCTACTGCAATTCTATGTAACTTTGCAATTCTTCTGTAGTATTAATAATTATGCTATTATATATTAACTACTTCCTTCGCTCAATAGGATTTGGTGGAAAAAAGAACATTCGATACATTTTCGATATTTTACATTTCTGTCTACGGGAGAGCGAGCCTGAACGTTTGTTTAACAGTCCGAGATGGTTACAAATTTTGAACCTACTAAATTTTGCAGTTGTTATAATATAAATTAAATTTCTCACTAATTCTGTTGCTCTTTCGATCATCTTCCTGATTCTTGCTGTGTATTGTCCAGGCTACAATAGACAAGCAAATCCGCAGACGCTTAGCAGTCAGATTATGTGGAACAACATGCCTCCGCAATCATTCGACTTCAATATGACGATGAGTCAGCAAGTGAAGAGTCCGTTGATTCCACTTCCGGTGGCACTGCTGCAGACGGATTGCGCAGACGTTATCCCGCCCTCTCGGAATCAGCCAATTAATACGAATCAATTAATCAACCAGACGCCATTAATGTGTCCCAGTCAGTTGAAACAATCGTACCCTAGTTGCTCAAGCAAAGTCTCGTACCTGCCTCGAGGTGTGTCTGATAGCAACCTCATATCGAGAGGTTCCGCTTTGCCAAGAAGAGACATTGAAGGTCGGGAACCAGCTTTGGTATCTGGCAAACCTTCTGCACCCATCTCTTCTGTGAAATCAGACCAGGAAATTTATCATTCAAGACCAGATGATGCTAAAGCTAAGACGGGTTTCTCAAAATCACCTGTAAATGAATCAGCTCAATCTGAGAAAGACGTTAAGCTAAGTTCGAAGGCGGGTGAAGTAAAGGCTGAGGTTGGCAAAGCTGTACCCTGCAGCGAAGAGGTAAAATTTGAGCTAGCGAGCGCTCCTAACGATAATGCCTCAAATGTTTCGGTTAAAATTGAACCGGCGTCCGATGACAAGTCAACTACATTACATTTTGATACTCAAAATGCCTCTATTCAGAGAAGTACGTACATGCTCGACTTGCTTTGTAAATTTTACGCATTTTATTTTTTGGTTACAAAATGTACTTAGAATCAGATATAATCCGTGTTGAATAGATGGTAGTTAAATAATTAATAATAATTGTTTTCTTTCTACTAGTCAAATAATTAACTGTAGTTAAAGAATTGTCATAATATACTGCTATTAACTTAAAAGAAGTAACGTTGTATGTAAATATGCTTACAGTAAGTTCCCGAAATAGACCTATGATTAAAATGAATTATTGATCATGTTTCTATATGCACATATTATCTTTCTTCGGATTTCTCAGGCATTAGCTTCTGCTTATGTTGTTAACTGTTAAATTCTGTGGATTTTTTCACTCAGACCAATTAAAATCTAGATTATATATTAATTTCTAAACTTGCATTTGCACAGATTTTTGCATTTATTTCTGTTTTTACTTTTGTTTTGAGAGCTAATAAATCTTCCAGCATTAACCTGTATATTTAATTCCAGGAACCGAAATATTATGAATAGATACGATGTATTTTGTTAACAACAGAGTTGATACGTCTTCAGGCACTTGCTAATGTATTTACATGCACACTACATGGATATGCTATGACGGGTGACGTCAAACATCTATTGTATCCATCTCGCAAGCTAATAGCAAATCAGAACGATGATGGAGATAAGTAAGTTATTCATTTAGTTTATTAGGAATCTGAAATTGTAAAGTAAGTTATTCATTTAGCTTATTAGGAAACAGAAATTAACTGGATTAGGTAGAATATAGTAAATTTTTAGCTCTCAAACTTTCGTTTTGTTTGTTTTATTATTAGCTATCGACGTTTTACCTGTTAGTGGCGTCTTCATTTGTGTCTTTTACTTAATGTAAAAAGTACATATGTTTAATTAAAATTAGTTTACTTCATTGTAAATTTAATATCACATTCAATGTTATACTAATTAGTAGAAATGTGACTATTTACTAGTAATTGTTTTGGACTATTTAAATTTTTTTTATCAACCACTGCCTTTATGGGTGTGACTTATAATAATTACTGTTCAGTAATTACCGTGACAGACGCGGCCATAATATTTAGTCTGTAATTCAAAACTTGAATATCATTATTTAATTGGTGAACATTTCATCTAATCGAGTTGATAGCTTATTGCTGGTCATAATTTGTCTATTTTATTAAATCAAATATAGAATTGGTAGTTAAATATTTCATGTCAATTAATTTTAAGGGTTGGTGCAGATGATAACTTTAAAATATTTGATAAAATTGTATACTCATATATGTGCATAATTTTACTTTTGCTACATTGCGTTTGCAGTCCCATTCATCTTGCCGTCATACACACCCAGGCCTTGGCTCTGCTCAACTTTCTTTCTGTGCTGGCAACACTTCCGGCTCCTAATGCAGTCGATGATAGAAATTTCTTAAGACAGGCATGTTTTGAATTAAAAGTTGAATTTAAAATAATTTTAATCTTTAGCGCGTCTACAATATCAATATCTTGTAAATGGTCGTTTTCATAATTGTAACATTTATTCTTTTATTAAGTTCATGCATTCACTACATTTTGCTTTAAAAAACTAACGAAAACTCAGAATTTACTAAAATTATTAAGTTTAACGTCACTTTTATCTCCTAAAATTAACCTATAAGATGGGCCTAATGTGAATAAAAACCAGCTGAAGATTTTAACTAGTCTCTAAGGATATCTTTTGTTGTTAGTTAAATGATTAACCGCACTATGGCTTAATGTCCTACTGCTTTTGCAACACAATTGCACTTTAGCAACTCAATTAGGCCAAAGCTGTTCTATTCACTAATAGTTAAATCTTAGTGTTTATCACTAGGCAATTGTAAAATCTATTGCAGACAATTTTCTAGTATACCATAACGACATAAAGATGTTGTTGACCTAACATTCTTTATTCTGTTTTCAGACTCCATTGTACCTCTCGGTCATTACTCAGCAGATTGACCTCATCGACATTTTGCTCGAGAACGGTGCAAACTGTTTTGCTCTCGACAAGCATGGCAACACTCTGCTTCATATTGCAGCTAAATCCGGCTACAGCGCCTGTCTGGAGAAACTTCTCACAAAGTGGCTGACTGATGATAAGAGTGGCATGTGGCGCCCCTGTGTGAACTCTCTTAATTACGAAGGTATGATGACGTGAAGTTACGAATCTTACCTATGTACACGCATATGGTAATATCATTATTTATATTAGTATGTAAAATATTAGGAGTTAGTTATGTGATTACTACTGTAGCTTTAATCCATGGATAAGTGGTGCTCAAATTGTGAAGGGTTTAATGTATTGACACGGGATAACTAATTAAATAATTTAAGGTTCTTTGCACCTTTTGTATTCTGTGGACGATGTTTGTTTGTACGCCTATCATGTTTCCAATATCTTACATTCGTTTATGAATAAACGTGGCTGTCCATCTCTCTCTCTCTTTCTCTCCCTTAATCACAGAGACACGTGTAAATTGTTTCTCTGTAAGCATTTGATAGACATGTAGGTTGTTGAAAATACAGTGTCATGCTGAAGTCTTATCATCCTCATCCTACACTTGTTACGAAAAGACAGAATTGCCGTACTACTCATTAATTAATTTATATTTTGATTGATTGATTGATGACTTAATGAGTTTATGGAAAAATATTTATTTTAATTGAAAGTACCTTTGTGCAACATTTGAAATATGATCTGCTTTATTTTATCAGGTTACTTATTGAGTGATTGATTAATATATTAACGATCGAGGACTGACTGAATAAAGTACTGATTGATTGGCTGCTTAGTTTTACTGATCGACTGCTTGTTTTCATTGATTCTGTAGATTAAGGTTAACTTTACTTGATTGATTGATTGACTTAGCTACTGATTGATTGACAGATTCACTTTACTTAGCAATCGATTGATTGACCGAGGTACTGATTTATTGACAGATTAACTTTACTATTGATTGATTGATTGATTGTTTGAGCTACTGATTGATTGATTGACTGACTGAGCTACTGATTGATTGACTGAACTACTGATTGATTGACAGATTAACTTTACTTATCCATTGATTGATTGATTGATACTGCAGGATTCAGCGCGCTGCACCTGTCAGTACGACACGAGCAGGTGGAGTGTGTTAAGCTGCTCATTGAGCGTGGTGGAGCCGATGTGAACCTGAAGGACGGTAGCTCAGGACGTACTGCCCTTCATCACGCCGTCGATGCCAACAACCTCATCATCATCGCGTATCTCATCGTCGAGGTCTGCGATAGTGTTAGCTCGTGGGCTGAGCGAATAGCGTGATCTGTTTGATATCGGACTAGAAACCAGTAGATGCTTAATATCACGTTATCGCTTCGTCGCTGATATGCACTCGAAATATGAAGCTGACTTTAAATCTAACGGAAGCCTTTTTAGCATTGATGTGTATTTTATACAATTATATCTGCCTGTTTTCATTACGTGGCACAGTCTATGGTTTGTTTACTTAGATTTTCGACTGCGGATTATTATGTATAGGGTTCAAATTTTGGGCTCACTCGTCGCCGGTGTCTGTCAAGAGATGAAGACTGAAGTTAACACCGACTTTTGCTTTAAAACTAGAGTTATTGCAGTGTTATTTATTACTAGGGTTATTGCGGTGTTATTTATTACTAGGGTATTTCTGTGCTATTTATTACTAGAGTTATTGCTGTGTTATTTATTACTAGAGTTATTGCGGTGTTATTTATTGCTAGAGTTAATGCGGTGTTATTTATCACTAGAGTTATTGCGCTGTTATTTAGTACTAAAGTTATGCTAAATGTCACAGTAGCTTCTAGCATAACCACATTGCATTGCATAACCACATTGTGTAGCATGGTCACATTGTGCTATATTGTATTAATTACCAATCGAGAGTAATCAGCTAATAACATTTAGTTACCGATACGATTTTGATCCGATACGATTTTGATTTTCTATTTATTTTAATTTCAAGGAACTCTCGCGACACGTGAAAGGCCAGTTAAATAAATTGCATCTACTTATCTGGCTCCTTTTATCTGGTTTGTCAGTTTGACATTGGTTTCACGGTGAAAGATGTAATCTATGAAAAACTTAATCGCTGTACTTGATCTTGTTGTTTATATAGATTAAGGCACATAAAATGGTATTTCTGTATTTGAACATGTTGTTGTTTTAGGCTAAAAAGATAAAATGGTATCTCTGGTACATGATCTTGTTGTTGTTGTAGACTAAAGCGCATAAAATGGTATCTCTGTACTTGATCTTGTTGTTGTTGTAGGCTAAAGCGCATAAAATGGTGTCTCTGTACTTGATTTTGTTGTTGTTGTTGTAGGCTAAAGCGGATGTTGATATCCCGAGGTACGATGGTAACACTGCACTGCACCTAGCGGTCTCAGGAAACAAAACTCATATTGTTTCGGTCTTAGTGGCGGCAGGCGCAAATACTGAGGCTGTGAACTTTGATGAGACTGATGAAAGTGAAGATGATCATCAACTAGTTGACGATGATGATCAAGTTGACCGGGAATCACAGGAAAAGGATCAAGTGGAAAATGATTTGGAGACAGATGGGGGCGATGAAGAAGTTGAAATTGACAACAATACCAAGAGTCAAGAAATTCATGGATTGACTCCTAAGGACTTGGCTAAATGTAACGCTCAGGTAAACTTTGTATAATTATGCAGACATTTTAATATCTTAAATATGAAAGCGAACACGTCTATATTTGTTAAAATACTTTTTCAGAGTTTTTAATATTTTAAAATTTTATAATCAATATTTTCATGGATTTTCATAACTATTGCATTATTGGCTTATCTTCTGACTCTATTTGCCGCTATCCATTCTACAGAACTTGACTCTGCTATAAAAGTTCAGCTTATGGAGAGGCTTGCCCGACTAGGTGACGAAAAGCAGCCAGGAAACAGAAGGCACCTGGGTGATGGTAAGCAGCCGTATGATGAAAACAGGCGATGCCCGTTAATGGAAAGCAGCCAAGTGATGGAAAGCAGCCAGGTGATGAAGAGCAGCCAGGTGATGAAAAGCAGCCAGGTAATGAAGAGTAGCCAGGTGATGAGGAGTAGCCAGGTAATGAAGAGTAGCCAGGTGATGAATAGCAGCCAGGTGATGAAGAGCAGTCAGGTGATGGAAAGCAACCAGGTGATGAAGAGCAGTCAGGTGATGAAGAGCAGCCAGGTGATGAAGAGCAGTCAGGTGATGAAGAGCAGTCAGGTGATGAAGAGCAGCCAGGTGATGAAGAGTAGCCAGGTGATGAAGAGCAGCCAGGTGATGAAGAACAGTCAGGTGATGAAAAGCTGTCAGGTGATGAAGAGAGGCCAGACAAAGAATGAATTTGTGAGTTTGAAGGCAACTTGCCACGTCATGTCAGAGTCTAAGACCAGGGTAATGGTAAATGTCTAGAATTGCTATTTTGCAGACCAAAATGTTAAGTTAATTTAGACTTCATTAATCGTATGCTTGCGACTCTTTATGCATTGGTTAGTTATTTCAAATCTTTTTCTACGCAGATGCTGCAGATTCTAAATCCGACAAAAGATGATGGAACGGCTCTTGATTGTGAAAGATTTACGGCGACTGTTGGTTTGGAGGACAGACCTGATAAACAGCTCAAGTCAGTCTGTGACTCCGGCATAGAATCCATACGGATTCATTCTGTGCCGGTTACTCTCTCTGGAGCAACACATTCTACTTCCGTTCTGCTAGCTAAGGATTCATCCAGCTCTGGTGAATATTTCCTCTGATTCTGGCTGATAACGTAGAATAATCATACTTCTAATTCGATCATTTTCTAGCATATTTTTACTAGAAACTACAAAAAGGGTTTGCACCCGTATGGGAATCACGAATTAGCGTCAGACTTGATACTCTTCATTGTGAAAGTTTTCTGGATGTCGTTAGAAGTATGAACAATACAAATGTTGATTTGCAAAATGTTCTATTTCTATTTATTCTAACCAGAATTTTAATCATGCACATTTGATCTACTGATGATAAAAATTGTAGAAAGTACGTGATAAGCTGAAGACCTTGAAGGATGAGAAATTGAAGGATTTGAATTCGAGCTAGCTGGATCTTTTCAGACCTAAACTTCTTATCCTTGTGGTGCTGAATCAATCATTAACTTTTGTCTTATATTGAACTTTTATGATACTAAAAACACATGTAGTATCTATTTCATTTCTCTCCGTTTTGTTTTATCGCGGTCGAAAGCATAATTGATAGTCCGACTCAGCTTTTCGGATGATTCATTTCATTATCTGATGTAAATTTGGTTAAAGTATGCGCTTTGCGAAGGCCATATATAATTATTTAAGTAGTAGATTTTTATTTTCAAATGTATTGTGAAACGAGAGAGTAGATAATTAGCTAATTTAAAATCTTACTGGAAGTATATATTGACACAAGTTTTTGATGTATTTCTTATTAACTTTACAACAGATCTGAGCAATTTAGATGCCGTGATACGATCGTTATTAGCTAAACTGCTCGATCCGGTTAAGACTGGTTCTGACTGGAAAGAACTGGCTCAGAAACTTCATTTAGGATCACTAATTGATGCATTGCAGAATGCTGTCAGCCCAACAAAAGCTGTACTAAACAACTTTGAGGTATTTAATTTGCTTTTGTTGCAGAAGTGTATTTTTATAGAGTGCTTAATGATTGCGTAGCTTAAATTGTTGGCTTTCGCAATTTATTTGTCATAAGAAGTAATTTTTTTCCTCTTTTCTTTGTAGTGACTGCTCGAACTGTAGCCTTAATGTAGTTTATATTTGTAAATTTTTCTGACATTATAAAAGTTTAAAAAGACAAAAGGACAGACTATGGTCGAAAATTTTTGTGTTATTATATTTCTCTATTCATTCTGAACGTAAACCGTCGCGGAACAGAAGGTTCAAGATTCAAATCCAGTACCCTTCCCATCTCTCGAGCTGGAAACTGGGGTTAAATTTTGTTTTAGTTAAAATTCTATCTCGATATTAAATCTTTAAATGTGAATATCTTTTTTCAAGCATCTCTTGCAAACTAGCTCAGGCTCTGTTTCCACAATGATCATTTTATTATTATTATTATTATTATTATTAACAACGAAACCCTATATAGCAGTGTCATGGCCGAACTCGGTCTTCGAGACTACTTTACAGGAAGAGTTCAATTGTAATCATGAGCTGAATAACAATTACATTTAAATTAATATCTAAACTAGTAAAAATTTCTACACATGAGCGAAACTTTACGCTATCCAGCAACACTCATTTCAGACTTCATAATACAAAATACTCATAATAAACATACATTCGTGTATAGTACTTTCATGTAGAAAAACTACGCGACCACAACAATGTTTTCACACCACGACGGAAAGCTAAATAGTTACACTCATGTCTTAGACTGTTAGGTGTCAAACCATTCCAAACGAAAGCCGCGGCAGAAATCCAGGCTCGGTCACCTAACGAGGCATTTGTTCTCGGCCGAATGAGTAGACCCGAACAATCTATTTTGAGAGCATAGACTTTAAAATCAGGCATTGCCGTTGTGATTGTGATTATATTATATTGCGTCTTCTCAGATGGATATAATGTATAGACTTTAGCATATACATATATATATATATATATATATATATATATATATATATATATATATATATATACGGGGTGAGTAAAAAAAGATAACACCTGCAAAAAGTTTGAATATCTCAGGCTATTGTTAATATTTGTAAATTAAACTTTTACTAATTAATAAGGGACTCATTTCTGGTGGGGTGGCCAATTTTCATCCATTTTGGTGCATAGATTGTCCAGTTATGCAAGTTTCAGCAGAGCAACCCCCATTTTTACCTTAAAATGGCGTTTGCTACAACGGTAAGGGCAGATTGCACTTCATTGACGAGAAGGTAAGGTTGAACTCTCAGTATTACGTCAGTACTTTGCTTCCGGAGCTGTTTGATGATTGCCATGCTCTTCTACCAAATGGTTTCATCTTTCAGCGGAATGGTGCTCCGGCTGATGCATCTCGTCATGCACAGGAAAGGATCAGCGAGAGAAACCCGGATTACATCAAGAAGAAATGAATGGCCTCCAAACTCACCCGATCATAATCCTCTGGATTACCATATCTGGGGAACCCATGCTGCATCTCTATCAGAAACACCAGCCGAAGCCTAAAAACAAGACAGAACTGCAGGAGGTGCTTTACGCCATTTTTAGTTAAAAATAGGGGGGTTGCTCTGCTGAAACTTGCATAACTGGCCTGTCTATGTACCAAAATGGATGAAAATTGGCTACCCCATCAAAAATTAGTCCTTTAGTAATTGGTATAAGTTTTATTGTAAAATATTAACAATAGCCTGAGATATTCAAACTTTTTGCAGGTGTTATCTTTTTTTTTACTCACCCTGTATATATATATATATATATATATATATATATATATATATATATATATATATACATATATATATATACTATAATAAATGTAATATAATATAACATAACATAAAATTACATAACATAACGCAACATAATATAATATAATATAATATAATATAATATAATATAATATAATATAATGTACAGTATATAATGGATATAAAGCATTGTCAGCTTTATTACTACTTGCAACGAGCTATACCTGTGATTATTATTTGTAGGAACACGGTGGAACTGTAGCGGACTTGTGTGAAGCTTTGAGGAGCATGAAGAGGAATGATGCAGTGGATATCATCAAATCTTCCTTGTAATCCACTAAGTCATTGTACCTGACGTTTTCTCTCAACCTTTTCTGATGCTGCTCTATTCCGGATTCTGTTTCTACATAAACATCTGTGCGAAGTGCTTTACGCTTGAAAACTTAATCAAATAGCGACTTACGAACTGATTAATTAACAGCTTAATTATTAGCAGTTGAGCAGGTAAGAGATCTATCCACGCGGAAAAAAAAGTATTTAATTTTGCTGAACTCAACAAACTAGTAAACACTTTAACACATTTCTCTTGAATAACATTGCTGATATCAACAAGTTAATCCTTCACAAAAGGCTATGCCTTTGCCAGACCTTATGTTGCCTAAACACTTGGGCCTTGGTTTTTGTTATTGTAAGTTGTTAGTGTATGCATGTACTATATGTAGACAGCTCGGTTAATGTTCTAGATTTATTGTGCATTTCTTTTCTTGATCACCACCATTATTTTAGTAATTACGAAGTTTTTATGTATGACGGTGCTTTGACGAAGTAATGTCTCCGTTAGGCCTAGTGGTATTATACAATTTGATTTACTGGTAGTCTTGTATTTAGTGCTGTACTTAAAATGTTCCTTTTTTGCATATTGCAGCTAAGTAGTTTAATGAAATTTATATCTCATGTACTTGGATACTTATATTTTCGAAGTATATTTTGCTAATTCAGGTAGAATGTATAATAGTATATCATTGACTAACATTTAACTGCAAACTTGTATTTTAAATAATTTGTGTAATATACACCTATATGATGCATGCATGGTCGTAAGGACTACTTAAATTAGGCCGCATATTCTAATAGAATAGGAGTGTTTTAAATAAATTTAATTCATAGATTGTCAATATCTGTCTTTCTCACTTCCTACCATTCGTATTCTGCTAATTAGAGGTTCATGGTACTTGATCCTACTCAGTCTGATTTTACGCTGATTTACTTTTTAATCAAAAAATCTATTTTATGGTTCCTCAGATCTTAATCGTCTCTAACAAACAGTCAGTACTAGTTAGATCTATTCTGCAATAGTTAGCCCGGATACGCTAATCTTTATTTTTACAATTGATTAGCAATTTCGTAAATTTTCACAAACAAATAAAAAATGAGAAATTAGATAAGATTTTATAAATATTGTCAACAAGTAACGTTACGTACTTGATCGGTACTGTCTTAACACGGCCGTCTTTGATTTTTATATGCCTATTATTTAAACTAAATAAATAAAATTAATAAGTTATATGCCTAGTAATTAAAATAATTATTGCTATATAATATATACTATTCTACTGTTAATCATCTTTGATAGAACGGTAACCAATGATTAGTTTATTCTGCTGTAATGTTTTTATTTTATATTATGTCTCTGTAATACACAGTTATTATGACTGGAATTGTATAGTTTCTAAAAGCGATTGGACGGTACTTAACGAAATACTCGAGGAGCAATATAAGTTCTTGCAGTGTTTAGTACTTCATATAACGTCTTATTTTAATACGACTTTGTATCAAGTCCCTAAAGTGTGTTGGTAAAAGTTTAGGAAGGAAAAAATCCCAGGGTGATGGAAAGTTATTATTAAAACCGCGCCGGCTGCAATTGATGCGCCATCAAAAGGCAACGATTATTAATAACCACGGAGAGGAAGGAGGAAATGGGTCTTGAACAAGCATCTGTGCTTCCTGACCCAGTGTGCCGTTATGTTATGTTAAAGTCCAACATTTAGATATATTGTGTTAGTCTTATTGCTAAAATAGACGGCATTTTATTGCTGTGTGAAGTATGAATGACGTAGCTTAAAACAGGAGTTTGCTCTGCACTTTATGTAGTGTATGGGTAAACAGGATTGTATTGTAGGGCTTATGGTTAGACAGGGCTGTTTTCTCAGGGAATGACGCCCCTGCCTAGTAAATGTTAGTCGGCGCTGAGGAAGGCACAGGGGGCCCACCTCTTCATAAGCAGAATGCCCCAAGAATAATGGCTTATCATGTTAAATGATTTAAAGATCCACTCGTTTTTGGACATGAAGAGAAAATGGAAGAGAGAGAAGAGAGGAGGCGTTATATACCATGGACCTGCCAGTAGGCAGTGCACTAAGAGCCAGTGAGAGAGAGAGAGAGATCAAGTAGTCGCGGATTGGTCTGATAGTTAGTGCTAATAGCAGAATATATTCCACTCGAAGAAAACTTCAAATGACTCAAAATGTGTCTGGGCAGCTGCCGAATAGACCTAACGTATACTGTGCGCATCGTAAGAGATGACTAAGTCTATGCTGCCTAAAGACATAGGTATCATTAGAAACCATATTTTACCAGACTTAAACTTTGAGGTTAGATTAAGGTAAAGCCCTCAAGTTTCTGTTTCTCAACCAAAGATGATGTCTCAGAATTACAATACAGTTAGAGACCATTTCACACCACCAGAATTTATTTAATTACTAATCAATTACTTCAGCTTTTTCGAGAATTAAATGTTAGATTACTTTTGTAATCGTAATTACATTACAATTGTACAAAACCGGTAAAACAAAGATCAAAATAGACATAAAATACTAGAAGAAACTTTAAAACGTTTTCAACTCCTCGACTTTACAATTATTGTTTTAGAAAAAAGTATCAAACGCCGAGAGAAAAACGTTGGACATTTTATAATATAGGATATAATTTTAGAGTAAAAAATTGTGACATTATCATTTTAATGAGAAACTCTTAAATTTTACTTCCAATAAAGATATATGCAGAAATTATCCTTATAGTCAAATATGACAGTTTAGCATAGAGTTTTCTGGGTTATTTTCAATAGACAGTCATAGCTCAATACCATAGACATCGACAGTTAATTAGTAACAAGGATGTAACAGTTAAGCGGAGACATTAGGAATGTCTAGTAAAGGTAAGCTTACATAGAGGAGTGGCGCGCTAACTAAATTAGGTAATATATGTCTATCCTTTTTAGTGGGTTTAACGTCAAGGTCAGAAGCCCTAAGGGCTTCTCTTCAAGACGTCGAACCCGACCATCGCCGTGGATGACCACCTAACTGACATTTAGTATGTGTCAATATATGTATATATATATATATATATATATATATATATATATATATATATATATATATATATATATGCTGTATATATAACTGTATATACAATCAATAAAGGCCTTGCCTGAAAAGGCACATTAATCGTAGCATTTATCATATTTCTAAGTCATTGTAATCACACAGACACAAATATATTGTCAATAAATGCTAAAACAAAGTAAAAGCTTTCACTGCATCGCATAGGCACATTAAGAAAGTGTATCACCTAATAGGCATCCTGGTTATATAAAACTTGTAAAATCATCACAATCGTTTACTTTACTAAACTGACCTCAGCAACTGGTTACATACACGTTACATCACTGTTGTACAGCTCATTACATTCAAGGCCGAGTACAGCAAACATTTTCACTAAACTACCAGACAGTAATAATGACAATGGTTTAACGTCGCCTCTTCATCCAAGGATGATTTCAAGAACAGAACAGTATAAATATTAATAAACGTTGTAAATATTGATATACATGTATATTAAAGTTATAATTATAAAATATTGATTACCGTTATAAAAATTAGTTTAACGTCTGTTTCAAAACCACAACAGATATTGTAGAAGACGATCGGGCTGCGATCCGATGGTTTCTAGCTTATTAGTCAAGGATGAAACAAAGTTGGACATTCAACCCGTTATGGAGTACAAAGCCTTTTTTAGTTTTTGGCGTTTAAAGGTATTGGGAGCATGACATTTTTGCAAGCGTGTTCATTTATTGAATTCTTATAGAATTAGTAACTGCTGCTATCATTGCTTGGATTATATTGACAGCAGCAGGCACACTACAATTATGTATATTAAAACTGCATCAATCAACTCTACATCGGAAAATTCTTCTACTTTCGACAAAACAATAGACCTATAAGACGATCGTTGAATTATTCAAATCGACTGTAGAATTGCTCTCAATTAGTACTCAAAAGCATACTGACTACTGGAGATCTACATAAAAAATAGCAAGCACTAATTCAAGAGCCTAGTACCAAGGTAAATGCCTAGTACTAGCTCATTATACTTTCAAACAGTCTTGCAAATGTCTTAACATAAGAAAGAAATACTTTCTACACAGCAAATTGACCCAAGGAATATTTATAAAGCGAAAATTGACTTTAAAACTGACCTGAAAAAATTACGTCTCCAAATTTTGATATGCAACTAAAGAGATGTAGAGACGGCTCTTACGATACGCTTTCAGTCTCAGGCAAATGGCTAAATGCGTCAAAAAACCTTAAATACAAACACTCATAATTCGAGCAAGGTTTATCAAGCTATTTTTTCCAAATAAATCTTAAAGATTGTGAACTGAAAATTTAAAAGATATGATTACTGAAACCTCTGTTTATATATATATACATGTATATATATATATATATATATATATATATATATATATATATATATATAATTTTAAATAGCTGTATATACATTATATATACATAAACAGTTGTACGCTTGTTTTCATACGGCACAAATTCTGTCAGAAATAGTCCGGCTAGGATTTAAATCCATCCAAGGCTAATGAATGAGGTGAATGAGCAACCAACATAGATATTCAACCTGTACTAATCGCTGAATATAAAACTCAACCAGAAAAGGATTTCAAATTCAACGAAAAAGTGGATTTTACTTCTACTTAAGTTGCACGATAGATAATTTAGAGAAATGTAAAAACCGGCAGAAGGTTTAAGTCATTAACGCCTAAAAATATAAATCAGCACGAACCATATTAATATAGATAAGACATTAATCATAGGTGATTAGAAGCCAACATCCTCGTCACAGCGAAACAGAGCAGAAGTATATGTAATCAACAAATAAAAAAGGAATGGAAAATAATTTTCGAAGATTTTCAAGTTTAATTTTATATTTGACAATAACCGTTACATAAGGGAATGTTCGTTACAATGGAATCACGCTACCGTAAGACGAAATGCTTGAAATAAGTATCTCGAACTTGCCATGTATCTCGTTACCTGGATAAAGAGAGCGAAAGAGAGAGAGAGTGAGAGAGATAGAGCAAGAGAGAGAAAGAGAGACCAACGTTTAAATATTTATACAAAACAGGTATACACGCATAATATAGTGATTAAGTATGTAAGCAATTGATAAAACTAAACAGTCATACAAAAATGTTTCTCCAACTAAAAGGAAAATAGTAATTAAATTCTATTTTTTCTACAAGTCGGTATCTCCACAATTTTCGAGTAAATGCACATTCACAAATTAAAATACTTAGCTACGTAAGCAGTACTTATAAATAAAATACTTTTAAATGCATGGATAATAAAATCAAATCATGAAGTATAAAAGTACTTCGCAACATCACAGAGTACATTAGTCATAGTTACGCATCACAAGTCTCAATAAAAAATATCACCGCAGCAGTTCAGGGAGATTTAAAAAATGGTCAAAGTCTATAAACTCCCAGTCCCAGAAATCCATAGGCCGCTCGAGCAGCGTTATGAAACTGAGACAAATCAACTTGAGTAAAACTAACCAAAAGGCACGAAGCAGTAGCAAGTTCTATTACAATTAACTACAATAAAAATATAATTCTACAGCAAAAATAAAATTTTAGAACTAGTTATTAAAATATTAAAAAAGCAGTAATTATAATTAGAAAGCAATAATTATATAGATAATTCAGAATTGACCGTGCTAAACAAACACAGCAATAAGCATTTAACTATACATGCATACGACGTTATCTATACAAGAAAAATTTTAATTTTGAAATTAATTTGTAAAATCTAATACGCTTCCTGTACAAAGACTATTTTAAATCTAGACAATAATTAAGACGAGACAGTTAGGAGCGCATAGATCCTCAAGATAACATCAGTCGGGATATAGCTTCTATTTACTCGATGAAGAATGAATTTAACTTCGGCACAGCTCAGCAGAACCCGAATACAGAGTACATATTGTACGATGGTTCAATATTTAATTACACACAAATCTGCTTTGAAACGACAAAAACAAGCGAAGAAGTGTAACTGATGAAGATACAGATTGATCTTAGGCTACGTGGCACTCTAGTCTAGAACAAGCCTGCCGACTGCTTGGCTTTTGTCTGCTGCCAAACAGGAAGCGCGTTGAACTCAGATCTCGTCATGCCAAGTTCAGTCTGCAACAGACAAAACAACAGATTCATCATTCGTCGCACAAGAATCGAACGTTCGCACACTAAACTGAAACAGTGAGATTGATATTTACGATATAGCTCCATATTTCTTCACTTTTATACGATAAAAGACATATTTACAGATTTGCTTCGTTTATGTCTTTGTACTTTCTATGGCTATTTCCTCCCAGTACATCATTAATCACAATTGTTGCTTCTCGTTAACGTGCATTTTAATAGCGCAGATTTAAGAACAATCTATCAAAAACTTTATGGTCACTCTGGGCTGACTAAACACGGATCCGAAGCCAGATATAACAATTCTGAGGGGCAAACGCTGCCAAAGAGCTTGGCTTGCCCAAGATTCAGTAAAACAATTGATAAATATTACAAAGCAAATATAACTGGATTTGAACCCTTCACCTAATGATCCGCTGTAAAACAACTTGTCAAAAAGCCACCGGCTCAGCCCTAAGAGAGATTAAGAGCGATTGAAGAGAGATTTCTTCGTATCACATTTGTTAACTGTCTATCTGCGCCGAATCTGTCCTGAACTTCAAGCATTTATAATAAATCTAATAAGAATTAGTAAGAAAAGCTGGATAGGATATATAATAAGGGAGATCGTTTGCTAAAGGATGTAATAAAAGGAAGAATGCAAGGGAAAAGAGATGGAGGAAGACCAAGACAAGGGATGCTGGATGATCTGAATACAAAAGTCACATATAGAGATGAATAGGAAGGCTAAGGATAGAGTTTATTGGAAGAGTTATATGCCATGGACCTGCCCTTAGGCAGTGCACTAGAAGAAGAAGAAAAAGAAGAAGAAGTAGAAGAAGTAGAAGAAGTAGAAGAAGTAGAAGAAGATGAAGAAAAAAAGTAGCAGAAGAAGAAGAAAATAAGAAGAAGAAGCAGAAGAAGATGAAGAAGACGAAGAAGAAGATGAAGAAGAGAGAATAAGATAGATTTAGAGAGATTGACGTACTTTGAATTCCTCATCGCTGAGATAGGCCTCTAGCTTGAGTGGATCCACGCCGTCAGGCAGGGGTCGCTGCTGTAGTTCTAGAAACGTATATCTTGTGCGAACAAGCGAGGATAGAACATTCTCCACTGACTCCATCATCCCTGACACTCTACCCTCCTGTCAGTCAATCAATCACCTATCTATTAATAGAACATCTTCCACTGACTCCATCATCCCTGACACACTACCCTCCTGTCAGTCAATCAATCATCTATATATTAATAGAACATCCTCACTGACTCCATCATCCCTGACACTCTACCCTCCTGTCAATCAATCAATCATCATCTATCTATTAAGAGAACATCCTCCATTGACTCCATCATAACATTAATAGTTATTTTATCTTTAATAAATCTCGTACACACAAAATATAAACATCAAAACTACATAATTGAGTCTTAGTCAATAAACAATTCAATAAAAAGTTACACTAATTAGTCACATACTACAGAAATTTAACTCTCTAATTCATCACTCAATCAAAAAATTCCTCCTTCCTCCTACAATCTCTTAAATGAAATCTAATACTTCTCTATTTGTAGACTCTTTAATGGTTAATCCGTAGTTTCTGTTATTCTGTTCGTTCATTATTTTTCATTTCTTGTTTTTGTTTATACTGCCATGTATATTGGTGAATAGAGATCATATTAAATATGATGTAAAGAAATGAATAAAATTACAAAGTAAGACTTGCTAGTTCAATTTGTCAGCTTCTTTAGTAACAGACTGATATGCCCTGTCAAGCGTTCTTGCTAGTAAACGAGTATTAAGTGCTGATATATAGAGCTGCAGTAGCTTATTCTGACTCTCAAGTTACAAACTAAAACTTGAGTGTAGTCAATTTTAATTAACACAGCTTCAAAAATTATAAAAACAAAACTGATATGGGAATTATGGAGTAGATTTAGTCATAACAGTGACGTAGCTTAATGACCATAATAATGATGCTATGATAATGATGCTATAATAATAATGCTATGATAATGATGCTAAAATAATGATGCTATGATAATGATGATATAATAATAATGCTATAATAATGATTCCATAATAATAATGCTATAATAATAATGCTATAATAATGATGCTATAATAATGATTCCATAATAATGATGCTATAATAATGATGGTATAATAATGATTCCATAATAATGCAATAATATAACAATGAAGCTATAATAGTGATTCCATAATAAATATGCCATAACATAATAATATAATAATGATGCTATATAAAAATGTTATAATGATGGCACATACTGAGGCTATAGCAATGATGATAAATATTCTAAGCAACAACTCGACCAGACAGACCTTGCTGGCTATCAGCTGTACAGTCTCGTCGACCTCCCAGCGAGGAAACAGAGAAGTGAAGCACACAGGCTCACACCCAGCGAACACAATGTAAGATCTGAGAGGCTTTGCTGAGCCACGCTCTACAATCAGGCACATCCATTGCAGAACTGTACAATATGTTTATTTCCTGGGCTCCCCCGTCACTGACGTCGCTTTTGATTGAGGAATCTGACGTTAACACTAGCTTTACCAGCTTTTTACGATCTAATTGTAGGGCCTTATTTCCCTTCAACACATGTATTAAAAATCTCTTTGAGTGAATAGTTTCTTTGTGATGTGATTGTTGTAATGTGTGTAGCACGAACGTCTCTGACATCAGCTTCGGATGAGGAAACAAACTCTTAACCCGAAAAAATCATAAAACGTACAGAAAATAACCCTAAAAAATCATATAACGTTCAGAGAATAACAGGAAAAAATTATATAACGTTCAAAGAATAACCCGAAAAAATCATATAACGTTCAGAGAATAACCCGAAAAAATCAGATAACGCTCAGAGAATAACCAGAAAAAATCATATAACGTTCAGAGAATAACTCGAAAAAATCATATGACGTTCAGAGAATATCAAAGATCAATAAGTAAAGGGCACCAAATAAGATCACAGAAGCTTAAATAAGCTCAAATGGCGCAGAGAAAAGCAGAGCCGCACAAACCTTGGCAGTACTGGACGCAGGTCTGCATGGCACACTTCCTGTCGACGTTGAACCTCGGCAGCGCGTAGCCTGTCCTCAGGTGATCAGACTCCTCGGAGTCGTCGACTGGCCACCAGCCCTGCCACAGGTACACCTCGTGCTCGTTGTCGACCAGAAACAGCGCTATAATGTTGTACATATTGTAACAGTGTGATAACAACAACAGTTATTTAGAATGTCTAAATAGCGTAGGGTCATGAAGTTTCCGGGTCATAGCGTCATGAAGTTTTAAATGACAAATCCTAAGGTGATTTGAATCCTCGTGGGTTCGAATCCCGGTCGCGCTGATCTGAGAGTAAAATCTCGGACATTCACTGGACTGGTTATACGGAAAATGGTCTAAATTGCCTAACGGATTAAACATGTGGCTTTAAAAGTGATAGATATCAACATAGTTGATTATTCACTATAATGCTTGTTTACTTTTACTTTTGTTTACTTACTTTACAGGGCTACAATGTAGTACATATTGTAACAGTGTGATAACAACAACAGCGCTACAAAGTAGTACATATTGTAACAGTGTGATAACAACAACAGCGCTACAATGTAGTACATATTGTAACAGTGCGAAAATAACAACAGCGCTACGATGTTGTACATATTGTAGCAGTGTGATAATAACAACAGCGTTACAATGTAGTACATATTGTAACAGTGTGATAACAACAACAGTGCTACGATGTTGTACATATTGTAGCAGTGTGATAACAACAACAGCGCTACGATGTTGTACATATTATAACAGTGTGATAACAACAACAGCGCTACAACGTAGTAAACTCAATTAGTGCTTGTCATTTCATATTGATCTCCAGTAGTCAGTATGCATTTTCCGCGTGTTGTGTCCGGGTTGCTTGAAGAATAGACCAACCGTGTAAATATGCACGTGTCGTAGAAGGCGACATAAAAACTAGATCCAAACCAACGTCAGAAAGGGCATTCGGTTGGTGAGCGCCTAGGCTCAAGATATAGCTACAAAATTTAAAAGAATGGAAAAACTTCAAAAGAAGATCCATTCGTATCCCGACCCTAGTTAGACTGGAATTTAAGGGAAGATGACGATGTTAAGTAGTCAATATGCTTTTGAGCACTAATTGAGAGCAATTCTACAGTCGATTTGAATACTGTTTCAACAAATGTCTTATATTGTTTTAGATTATCCAATTTGGTAAAATTTTTCCATGTAGAGTGACCGATGTAGCTTTAATATACATAATTAATTGCATACTGTCTGCTGCTGCCTATAAAATTCAATTAAGGTTTGTAACATTTACTATTTCTATAAGAATGTGAAAATAGCGCATAGGAATTATTTAATGAATTACAGCTGAAACTGATTTCAATAACGTTTTAGTCATAATAATATCACATGAAAACATATCAAAAGTAGAATATATAGAAATAACTTTGTTATATTAATATGGTAAACTAAGATAGATTGATATACTTTTGTAAACGTATATCGAGCTAACATACTTGAAGTAGAATACATACATGTAGAAATAACTTTATTATATTAATACGGTAAACTAACATTGATTGATATACGTACATGTTTATATGTATATAAATGTATATTGTAATATATAAATCGGAATACTGAATCAAACCTGGTTGATCGGCGGAATATAAATCAGACTGAAGGAACGGATATGGAGTGCACAGTCCTTTATGATTGACAGCTGGAGGCTTCACTTGCGTCACCTCAAAGCTACCTGACTGACTAGACATGTGAAACAGTCGTGGAGTGTAGTTATACAGCCGCGCATCTGTATCAGGTAATACACGAGTAAGATAAACTACATTGGGAATACATAGAAATTCGTTACTATATAAAAATACATTGAAATACAAAGAAACAAGTTTAAAAATATTTCCCAGTACGATGACATCGCTGTCAAACCCCAATATTGTCAACTGATGCCACAGTATTCACCATCAATGGATGAAGTTGTCTCAAACATAGAATGCGACTAATATCCACGACCAATAAAGTCTGATTAAGACACTATATTAATCTCACATTGATTCACTGACGTTTCACATATTAACTGGGAATAAGCAGACAGTTTATATTCAAGTATCGTCTAGGGTTGCTGTGCTATTTGCTAGAAAGAGCAGTGGTAAATATTTACGCCATACAAAGGTAAGAGGTTAAACAGTGAAGCGCATACCTTGCATTAGACTTCCGTATACGTTTCGATCTCGTTTAGAACTCAACAATGACCAGAAATCTTTAGTCTCCATTCCCTCTTCCACCTCACACACAGCGAGATCCTGACAACATTTCAACCCTACTTCTACTGGTGCACTGCAACACAGGATTATCAAGTTAATATATGTGTGTGTGTGTGTGTGTGTGTGTGTGTGCGTATATGTGTATATTATGTATGCATATATATATATATATATATATATGTGTATATTATGTGTATACGTATGTATGTGTATATGTATAAATATGTATGTATTAATATTTACATACATATAAATATGTATATATGTATGTATATGT
Source organism: Enchytraeus crypticus (assembly GCA_905160935.1). Taxonomy (NCBI): domain Eukaryota; kingdom Metazoa; phylum Annelida; class Clitellata; order Enchytraeida; family Enchytraeidae; genus Enchytraeus; species Enchytraeus crypticus. Next base: position 172,516 of record CAJHZI010000270.1, read on the forward strand.
ACATATACATGTATGTGTGTGCATATATATATATATATATATATATATATATATATATATATATATATATATATATATATACAATTATACATGTATATGTATATATCATATATATAGGCCTATGTGTGACTTTATATGGGTCCCTATAAGTGACTAGTGCCTTGGGTTAACCCTAATTTTGCAATTATGTGCTATTCAATTATTTACATTACATTGTATATTTGCTATGCAAAATAGAAATTTTTAATAAATGAATAAAATAAATAAATATATTTTCATGCTCATGTACATCTATCAATGCAATATTGAATATAATGGCAAAAATTTCTCGTATTGTATCCAGGAATTACTAGCGGTGGATTAGAATTGGCTCGAAATTGATCCGGATACTACTTGACATGTATTCGGTATACCCTCGAATAGCCCCATCGATAACTGCAAATATCGAGTATGAGTTGACTAGCGTAAATACTAAATATCAAAGAAAGCAATGGAAAAATATCGCAGACTCTAAATATTTTTGCAAGCTAGGGCTAGATTAGGGTGTGATACAGAAATAGCCTTTGAATCAAGAATTCTCGCAACAAAGTAGCGTAGTATTTATTCTGTAAGTAAAATAATCTAGAGAATGGCAGATATATAAATAAGATAAACCAGAAAAGCACCATCTAATGAAACATTTAAATCAAGGTTAACGTCAATTTCCAGCTCGATTGCATGTCAGTGACGGAGCGAGCACTGGTTTGAATCCTGCACTTACTGATCCGCTATCGAACAACTTGCCAACATACCACCGGCTCAACCCACATGCATATTAGTCATTAAAAAAGATCTTAAAAGTGTGTCCCGAACATTCAATTTTTAAATTAATAATTTATATTAATTAATGAAAAAACATTAACAAAAACAATAGCTCATACCTCTCTTGCAAGCTCTTGGCGCGTTCTTTGGCTCGCTTTATAACATGGCTCGGTGATTTGGACCCGTGCCACACGGTTATGGTTCGCTCATTGAAGAGCACAAACGATGATCGACTGCGCAGAGACTGCGCGACACATGGCACTTCCAGCAAATACTCTTCACTCGGTAGTTCATTGCGCACGATGTACAGCCTTGAGCAAGCTGGTTTCGCAACGTCTGAGCGATGCCCACAGTGCACGATCATGTTGCCTGAGAAGAGGTTACAGAAACATGGCGGCTCTGAACCCTGCGGCACCCGAATCTAATGTAGAAAAACATAAGAACTCATTCAAGAATTCAATTTAGCAACATTGTTCGTTAAAAAGCTTAATAAAATGATTGGAGGTTAATTTAACGTCACTTTTCTGTCTCGAAAGCATGTCAGTGGCGGGATGAGCACAAAATTTCAACCCTGCAGTTGTTCATCTGCAGTTCTACGTCTAAATAATTATGCCACGTCAAATCGTTCGCACTAGTCAAATGTTTCGTTTTAATAAATACATTACACTCGGCAAGAACCTACAGTCACTCTGGTTGATACATATGTATACTAACTGCTTTGCTTAGCTTTCAATTATTTAATGAAATAACGTATAACACACCAGACATGGACTATGGAGCTAGGTTTTGATCAGTAATATGACTGATGCAACTACTTCAGTGTAAGAGTTCCAATGGCGGTTGCACATAGTCCATGACTTATAAAATCAAGGTTGTCACACAGGTTGCAGCTTTGCTTTCACAGATCACACACTCTAGCAGAACAGCTTATTTTGCTAACACTGAGAAACTGACTAACGAGCACAGAGACTTGCCTTAAAAGCAAGAATGAGAGATATTGACCAATCAATCACACATCTCAAACAATACATCTTCATCAATCTCTTCAGTTATAGGGCATGTTGCTTCGTTTTCATTAGGCTGACGGATATTTTGGATTCTGATTAACAGATACATTGATTGATTAACTGATGAATTGATTGATTGACTTATATAATGACTGATTGATAATAAAACTAACTGAACGGAGATACTTTCCCAATCCACCACTACAGTTATCAGCGGTTCTACAACTTTCTCACTACCAATAATTGATTGAGTGATTGATTTATTTTATTTTATTTATCCGCGGTCGGTAAGATACTCGACCGCGGATCAGTATGTGCGGGATTCAAATCTTGGGCTCGCCCGTCACTGACATCGCTTTCGAGTGAGGAAACTGACCAGCTTTATAGATTTACTGAGCTGATCAGTGACTCACTTGAGGTCCTTTATCCTGATCCAGCTCTACGGTCATCAGAGCTGCGGCACCTTTCTCATTAACACTCGACCTTCGACCCTGCCAGAAGAAATAGGCACAGCGTGATCTGCCCGTGCTGCTTATTCGAGACTCTTCTGTCTTCAACTTATGCGCTACACACAACACAGCAAATAGTATTCGTAATTTCTTTACTTTATGAATTATTCACTGTAAACTAATTAAATATTAGAGATTTAAATTTAAACCAGTCTCTAACATAAATAACTGCCTAATAAGTAATAAATAACTGTATAGTAAATAACTAAATAGCTAATTAACTGTCGCAATAGTGCTTGAACAAAGTCATTTTCGAATAAAAATATAGACTACCTAATTCGAAAACGAAAAATCTAATAGTATGCCAATGATCATCATCATCTTCCACTGAATCCCAGTTTAACTAGGCTCGGGATACGATTACACTGTCTGGAATCATTTCTGTCTTACATTATATCATCCATCAATCAATATCCTATTTGAGGCTTTTCCATTTGTTTAAATCAAGTAGTATGCCAATACAGTCACTATATAGAAATTGAGGAATATACAGACTCAGTTGATTTATGGCGTACTTCCACCGAATCACATATGAATCGCACTCGTGAAATTGCCCGTAACTGTTCTTGTCCAGTTTCTGACAGCCGCCCTCTGCCACGTGCCAAACTGTGACGTCCTTTGTTACTATCTCATGCTCCCACTTGATGCCATCTATCGTCTCCACCCTGCAACGACAAAGCAATACAGAAGTCCACGATAAAGATAGGCTAAGTCTTGAGATATAAAGCAGTATGCACTCGTTGTATCTCAAGCGGAGAAAGGCTGTAAATAAGTAAAGATACGCCGACTGTCTTTGATTGGTTCTTATATAACTTCCATTCTTACTTCGATTGAATAAATCTGCTATTTTATTAGAGAAACAAATGTATTTATAGTAATCTAATGGGTCATTGTTTATTGAAACAGTAAAGAAAGCCATCCATGAGGCGAGATGCAGTTGGGAAGACGTTGTAGAACTTACCATTTATAGAACATAGAACTTATCACCTAGAACTTATTGAATATAGATACTACCACTTACAACTTATAGAACTTATCACTTAAAACTTACCAATTAGAACCGCGCCCCACGTGACTTCCCTCAAGTATTAAAGTAACTGGCGAGTCATCAACAGTTAGAAGAGTTTTAGCATCTACAGGCTTCAGATCTGATACCATATCCACCTGTACAGTTCAGTTCATATAATTAGAGTCCAAATGGTGGTCCACTCCTCACGCGAGTGGTATTTAGCGCATAGGAGCCGGACTCAGCGCATTTGGTTAAGTTATGCGTCAATGCGCTAATTTAAGCTACGTTGAGCCCGGTTAGTACATGGATGGGCGACCACCTTGAAAGATCGAGTGTTAGCAGCTTTAAATGCAAAAATCTTTAGGATATTGGAAGGTAACACTCAAGGGTGCCTGCACCGTCATCAGCGCGCCATAAAAAGCAACGAATACTAATAATCATGTAGAGGAAGGAAGGAGGAAATAACAACAACAACAAAAACCACGACTAGAAAGGAATCTGTGTAAAAACATGCTGTCGTCATGTGTAACCATACAATGTCTTCAAATAGATATAAATTTATGGAATTTCTAAGAAGGCAGTAAGAGAAACATTAAAAAAATAATTAATCGAAAGAAAATAATTTATATATTAACTTACTTAATTTTTATTCAATATTTACTGAATAATAAACCCTAATCTAGTAATTACTCATTCCTTAAAGTCTCTAAAAGTCTCTACCTGAAAGACCATTTACATACTTAGTGCACTGCCTACTGACAGATCCATGGTATAAAACGCCTCCACTCATCTCTATCTTCCGTTTTCCTCTTCACGTCCACATGCGAGTGGATCTTTAAATAATCTATAACATTCCTTTTGATATACCATTATTCTTGGGGATTCTGCTTATGAAGAGGTGGGACCTCTGTGCCTTCCTCAGCTTCGACTAACATTTACTGGGCAGGGGCTTCATTACCTGAGAAAACAATCCTGTTTACCCAAAGAATGAAAGAAAACAATCCTGTTTACCTGAAAGATATGAAAGAATAAAACAAGGAAGTGCATGGAGTAAAATTCATAAGAACAGGAGAAGCAAACCTTGTTGGAGTAGTTGCTGTGGGTCGTCTTGACCCTGATGACTTTGGAGGCGTCTGGCCAGTCAATGAACTTCTCTTTAAATAGACTCGTCTCCATGTTCTGACTAACCTTACCAAATATCGCCCAGCTGGGTCTCTGAGGACAGGACTTTGAGGCACCGCCCTTTTCTTCCGCTACAGAATTATTAATATAATAACAACAATTAGAGTGCTACAGTCATCAATGACAACATCGAGCACTATTGAGTCAAAATCAAGCCGGCGAGCAAAAAGTAAGTCCAAAAATGGTGCGGATTCCAAAATTCAGAAAAATATTAAATTAGATTTTACAAAATAATACATTATTATTTTATACATCATGTAAACTCTAGTCTGATTAATAAATATTACCATTAATATATTATATGATAATGTCCATACAATATCCACCATCCATATGATGCATATCAGCTATGATCTTATTTACCGGTACTGAAAAGACGTTGATTTTATCGTGGAAAGTGAATTAATGGTCGGCAAAGTGGAATGCAATGTCATCGTTCCATGTCATATGTTCCGAACAAATGCCAATTAGCATCGGTTTCATTATATTAATGATAGAAATCTAATTGATACTGATAGTAAGGAGATGATGATAACATATCTCCATAATGATAATATCGACAGCTAACGTTGCTAAGAATCGATTACAAAGTGCCACCTCAACTGGTACCAAAGCATGCAAAACACATCATCATCATCATCATCATTATCTTCCATGAATCTCAGATTAGCTAGAGTTTGGAAAATAATAACCATTTTCCACTCCTCTGTGTGGAGGGAGGAATTTTTCCATTCGTTTTAGCAAATTTTACAGATATTTCTGGAGCCTAGACGCTCAAGAACCGAATGCCCATTCTGACGATGGTTTGGATCTTAATGCTTTGTAGCCTTTTACGATACGTGCACGTCGTGCAGTCTACATTGAGGCTACTCTTCAGCAACCCTGGTCCAACTCGGGTAAAAATATGCATAACTTAACAGTTAATAATTGTGCACTGCGGACACTCATAGCATTTGTCACTAGGAATCTACGTAATTGTTTGTTTCATAAATTTTAAAATTAAGCTCAAAGTTAACTTACAGAGCAGCGGGGAGATAGGATTGATACTGCAATCTGCATAGTCATATCCCGAGTCGAAGATTTCCTTAGCCAACGACAGGGCGCGCTTTCTCTTATCAAACGACACTTGCTTGCCGGTCCATACGTAGAACTCACTTCCAAAGTCAAATACGAGAGCCTGAACGAATCAAACAATAAGCACTCATCTTCTGTAGTGCACACCAAGATAGTAAAATGATGACACGAAAGAGAGCAGTATGAAGCCATTCTGTTCAGTATCTAGCACTATTTAATCAAATCGGAGCCGACGAGCAAGTATATATATATGCATATGTATATATATATATATATATATATATATATATATATATATATATATATATATATATATATATATATATAGTGTATGTATGGTATACGATAAAGACATTATGCTTTAAGTTTAATTAACTTTTAATTTAATTGAAAGAACATTTACAGAATTTCCATGTGTCAAAAATGAGAATGCTTCGTCCAATGTGTGGTGAAACTAGGACGGACAGAAAGGACAATGAATATGTGAGGATGAATATGACGGTTGAGGGATCAGGGATAGGTTGGCTCAGTCGAGATTGAGATGATATGGCATATTGTGAATACGGCAGATGATGATGTATAATAAAGAGAGTTTGGAGGGAAGAGCTGGATGTTAAGCCAAAGAGCGGTGGAGTTGTGGAGACCACAACTGAAGTGGGAAGCGTGATTAGGAAGAATACAAAAAATAGGGGACTGACTGATGATATGTGTGGCACAGAGAGGACTGGAGGTCTATTCGTATACCGACTCTAGTTAAACTTGGATTTAGGGTAAGAAGATGATGATGATGATGCCTTAAGTTTAATTAAAAGCTCTCAAATAGAGATTGACAAAACGAACGTAATGCTCTGTTTTTAAAAACTGAGAGAGGGACGGGATAGTGCGTGATAGCTTCTTTGTCTGTAAACGCAGTTTTATTATTTTTCTAAATGCATTTTCTCATTGTGCAGCATTGAGTACTTGAGAGGAAAGCTTACCTTAGACTCATGCAGCATTGAGTACTTGAGAGGAAGGCTTACCTTAGACTCATACAGTATTGAGTACTTGAGAGCAAAGCTTACCTTAGACTCATGCGGCATGGAGTACTTGAGGGGAAAGTTTACCTTAGACTCATGCAGCATGGAGTACTTGAAAGGAAAGCTTACCTAAGACTAGTACAGCATTGAGTACTTAAGAGGAAAGCTTATCTTAGACTAGTGCAGCATAGTGTACTTGAGAGGAAAGCTTACCTTAGACTCATGCAGCATTGAGTACTTCAGAAGAAAACTTACCTAAGACTAGTACAGCATTGAGTACTTCAGAGGAAAGCTTACCTAAGACTAGTGCAGCATTGAGTACTTGAGAGGAAAGCTTACCTTAGACTCATGCAGCATTGAGTACTTGAGAGGAAAGCTTACCTTAGACTAGTGCAGCATTGAGTACTTGAGAGGAAAGCTTACCTTAGACTCATGCAGCATGGAGTACTTCAGAGGAAAGCTTACCTAAGACTAGTGCAGCATTGAGTACTTCAGAGGAAAACTTACCTTAGACTCATGCAGCATTGAGTACTAGGGAGGAAAGCTTACCTTAGACTAGTGCAGCATTGAGTACTTGAGAGGAAAGCTTACCTTAGACTAGTGCAGCCTTCAGTACTTGAGAGGAAGGCTTACCTTAGACTCATACAGTATTGAGTACTTGAGAGCAAAGCTTACCTTAGACTCATGCGGCATGGAGTACTTGAGGGGAAAGTTTACCTTAGACTCATGCAGCATGGAGTACTTGAAAGGAAAGCTTACCTAAGACTAGTACAGCATTGAGTATTTAAGAGGAAAGCTTATCTTAGACTAGTGCAGCATTGTGTACTTGAGAGGAAAGCTTACCTTAGACTCATGCAGCATTGAGTACTTCAGAGGAAAACTTACCTAAGACTAGTACAGCATTGAGTACTTCAGAGGAAAGCTTACCTTAGACTCATGCAGCATGGAGTACTTGAGAGGGACGCCGGATAACTCGCTAGAGAGGCAGAGCTTGTCTCCTACAAACTCGTAGACTCGATTCGTCTCGTTGATGTAACTCTCGTACAGCTCATCCTCGTCACTGCGCCCCGGGGCTGCCAATAGTTTGTCAACAGTTCAACGATGTCAACAGTTTAACGGTGTCAACAGTTTAACGGTGTCAACAGTTCAACGATGTCAACAGTTCAACGATGTCAACAGTTTAACGGTGTTAACAGTTTAACGGTGTCAACAGTTCAACGATGCGTATATTGTCTAAAAGTGACGCGACGAGTATAATATATAAAAGTGACACGACGAACACAGAATGTAAAAGTGTCACGACGACAATAAAATATAAAAGTGCCTTGATGAGTATAATGTATAAAAGCGCAAAAAAACTGTCAGGCGCGGATTGAAGACTGCTTTGTGCCTGATGTTGTTGTGGATGATGTGTTTACATTTAAGGTTACAGGGCATTTTTCACATGTCTCGTGGTAGCTTTGTTTTGGTTTACTCCCACTTCTGTCCTGGTCTCTGAAATGTTGACATGTAGCTTAAGGAATGTTTTAAGTTTTAAAACTTTAATTTCATTATTTTAATATTTATTAACCGTTAACTTTACTTATAAACAGTAACAGAATTGTGTTAGTAATGACCAGGTTCGGAAGGCCCTGCGAGTTCATTGTCTGTAGTATGTACGTTCATTAGATATGCGTGCTTATTGGTGTATCAGGGAAACTCCATGCAGTAGTAATTTCTCCCTCTTAGTCTTTGTAATTTTGGTGACAATTATTTGCCCGGTGTTGAAGCCTGTTGAGTAACGGAGAGGATCAAGTGTTATTTCGAAAGCCCTATTGAGAGAGGGGGAAGCTAGCATCTTTAGTTAGAGCAGACTTCTTTGTATATTAATTTGACGGACAGTACTAGGAATTTTAAAGAGAGAGATACTGTGACCTTAGTGAAATTTACCAGGTGTGGCTAATATAGTTTCTAGGAAGTTCTTGTTTACACCGTATAAAAAACGGCTAAACCGTTTCAAGAATTAGAGACTAAGCCTGGGTAAGATTAAACAGAGCCAGTGTGATTATTTAATTAAATCCTTGGGATTTAGAAACAGACGGCAAATCCATTTGTAAAGTTTATGGGTGACGATCCATTTGTTTGAGGGATAATTTAGAGACCAGTTTCCTAGGGGAATTCTACTGTAGGGAGGTTTTCAATATACTGATACATTGGTGCATAGCATATCATATGTATTAATTACAGATAATGCACAACCAGTGTGGAAGTACCGTTTAAAGTCCCTTTCGTATTATGTGACTATATTTCGTACTGTGTTGTTTAAAAAGCGATATAGTAATTTAATGAACATCTTATTTATGTTTATTTATTTATTTAAAATATTATTAATTTAATTATTATTAATTTGACTGTAACTTAGTTTTACATTCACGTCGTTAAACTTGTTGTTTCCTGCACATAATATTTTGTTTTATTCATAATAAAACATTAATTAAGGAATTGATATTCCTTTAATTAATTAGTAACTCCTGCTCTTTGCCTGAATACTTCTTAGCGTAGGTATTTAAATAATTGAGACATTGAATGATTCATTAGCTCTGCCGTCATTTGTCTGAGATATCTGAGATTTGAACCCGGTCCAGGACTTTGAAAATATTCTGATATATTTTCATTTTCCTGATATGTCTAGGCTGTTAGTATCTTCATTGGTACTTTCCCTGAAAAAAACTTTAACAACTAACACCATAGGGCATCCAAACAAAAGCCATTAACCTTCTGTCTGTGAAAAAATGAACACTTTTGAAGAAAAGATTTTAAATATCAAATTTCAATTAATATACTCAAAGAATAGTTAGAATTCATGGTAAATCAGGGTTTAACGTATGTTTCCTAGTCAAAAGCAAAGCCACTAGTTAGAACCCGGAATCCTTACATAAACACCAGTATTCAATATGCATTTAGAATTGCATAATTCAACTAATTGGCAACGCTAATAAGATGGCGGCGTTTACCCACATCATTGTTCATCCAGCAGCTCATTAACGAAGCTTGATGCTTTCAGGAACGGTCATAGTCGCCAGTAGAACAAGACTTCGTGTCACCACTATCAGTCTATGAGTAATTAAACAAATCGTCGTCGTCTAAATCAGATTCCAGCTCATGCAATGAATCAAGAGCCGACAAACCCGTTTACCCACATCACTGTTCATCCAGTAGCTCATTAACGAAGCTTGATGCTTTCAGGAACGGTCATAGTCGCCAGTAGAACAAGACTTCGTGTCACCACTATCAGTTGGCATAAACTAAGAAGAATCAGCTGCCTGACGCTTCATCACTGGCTATTGTTCCCCTGTCTGATACATAATCACAGCCTATCCACTGCCCAATACTTGTCCTGTAGCACTACGGATACTTACGCTGAGCAGCAGCAGACGCGTCTTCACCGAGAAGTCTCCAGAACTTCTGGGCGCTCCTCATCACAGTCTGCTTCTCCTCATCCACAGTGTTCAACTGACAGGTCGACTTGACGCCCAGGTCGTGTCTCTGCTGAATCTGATGGGCTAAATCCGAGGCCTACGAGTACAAACGTTTAGGTTAAAGCATTTATTCTAGATTTCATTCATCATCATCATCACCTTAAAAAACCCAGTATAACTAGGGTCGGGATACCAATAGACTGTCTCAAATCCTCTCTGTCCTGCATCATATCATCTATCAGTCAATCCCCTATTTGAGACTTATCAATTCGTTAATATTTTTGCAGCAATTTCTGGAGCCTAGGCGCTCACCAACCGAATGCCCTTTCTTACGTTGGTGTGGATCTTAGAGCTTTAGTCGCCTTCTACGACATGTGCAGTCACCGGTTGCTCAATTCTTCAAACTACCCGGACGCACAACACGGGGCTATTCTAGATTTTATAAAAAGCACAATTTATTATCTTTTTAAAAGCTTTTAGATTGTTAATTAAACTCAACCTGAAACAGCGTTAAATATTTGCATTAAAATAAAAAAATTTATTTATACATCTGTAAATAAAATACGCACGACATTTTTAATGGACAACACTTTAAAAATCGCAAACCTAAATCAGATAAACTAGATTTTGTAATATCAGAAAAAATAATATCAATAAATATAATTTAAGAATTAAAATATTTATAAATTATCTGTCAACGATATATAGGATTAATTCACATGATCACCACAAAATCTTCAGTAATCTATTAGCATTGCATTAGCACTGCATTAGCAGCGCATAGCTAGTGTATTAGTACTGTATATAATAAGACTTCATTCGAAACTTAATATAAAGGTATCGAATCAAACACAGCAAATATTTCTAGTTGTAATCAATTGATAGTCTTCAAAAAGGTCAAACAGTTTGCATATTTTGAGAGCACTCAGGAGGTACATAGCAGAGTTTTATGTTAATTATGATCATATTATTTTGGCACTCCTTCAACATAATATGTAATATATATTCATATTATATTAACCATGTAATCGGTAGAATACATGGAATAAATACACTATAGATAATATTATATTAAAATGATAAGAAAACAGTATGTTATAATAGAAATTACAAAACTCGATAGCTTTAGGAGCATTTTGGGTTGTTGAATGAGTATAATAGTGCATCAGTGAAAAAATCTTTAATAATTGAACTGATTTAATTTAAAAATAAAACTTCTCAAAGAAGAGAACGTTGAAATCACAAATACTACCATTAGTACTACACTAGTACTACCATTGCCATTTAAGGGTCGTCACGTTATTTACTCCATAAACATTATGAAGTGCACCTTGGATCTTTCAATGATGTTGCTGAACTCTCCCATCCACAATGTGATGACATCAGGTGTCACGAGTATGAAACAGTCGCCGCTGTTAACAGATCTTGAACTGGGCTCAACAAGGCGAGTCTGGCAAAACCTCCTCCCTACATCACATAGAAACACAATAAACCTCCTCCCTACATCACATAGAAACACACTAAACCTCCTCCCTACATCACATAGAAACACACTAAACCTCCACCCTACATCACATAGAAACACACTAAACCGCCGCCCTACATCACATAGAAACACAATAAACCTCCTCCCTACATCACATAGAAACACACAAAACCTCCTCCCTACATCACATAGAAACACACTAAACCGCCGCCCTACATCACATAGAAACACAATAAACCTCCTCCCTACATCACATAGAAACACACTAAACCTCCTCCCTACATCACATAGAAACACACTAAACCTCCTCCCTACATCACATAGAAACACACTAAACCGCCACCCTACATCACATAGAAACACACTAAACCGCCGCCCTACATCACATAGAAACACAATAAACCTCCTCCCTACATCACATAGAAACACACAAAACCTCCTCCCTACATCACATAGAAACACACTAAACCGCCGCCCTACATCACATAGAAACACAATAAACCTCCTCCCTACATCGCATAGAAACACACAAAACCTCCTCCCTACATCACATAGAAACACACTAAACCGCCGCCCTACATCACATAGAAACACACTAAACCGCCGCCCTACATCACATAGAAACACAATAAACCTCCGCCCTATATCACATAGAAACACACTAAACCTCCTCCCTACATCACATAGAAACACACTAAACCTCCGTCCTATATCACATAGAAACACACTAAACCTCCGCCCTATATCACATAGAAACACACTAAACCTATCACATAGAAACACACTAAACCTTCGCCTTATATCACATAGAAACACACTAACCTCCGCCCTATATCACATTGAGATAGGATTTAAAAAAGTAGAGGAAACTCTGAAATGACGTAAATTAATACACGAAAAAACCTTAAACCTACACAGACTTAACAAAAATGTCTCCTCGAAATATTCGTAAGATCCAGCAATAGATAAATTATATATTCACCATTTTTTAAACGAATCTTCCATCAAAAAGTATTGAAATATAGCAGCAAACCTTTGACAGAGAGGAGCATGAGCTGAGAGTAGGGTCTATACAGATCAGCGGCACCAGTGCCGTGGAAGGAGTCAGCTTTGCGCAGAGCAACCTTGCTGAAGTTCTCCACACTCGCCAGACCTGCCAACGCCTCTTGAGCCAACTGAGGCATTCCAACCACTGCGCACAGCAAACAACCAAGTGTGCAATATGTCTGCAAGTGGAATGCCGTGCAGCAGTATGTCAATACTTAGACCAACTCACCGCTCATATTCCAGACGTCTCTGACATTGCCTTATGGCGAGGGGCCGGACGTTAATTCTTTTTGATTGATTACTGATCGGGGCATGGAGAAGGTCTGAAAATAGCACTGATAGTGGCATTTTGTAACTAGGCTGTCGGACTCGTCATGTGTCTATTGAACGATACTGTGGCACTTTGCATAGGGTGTCGCTTTAGTGTATTTCTTGATTGGTTATCAACATATTCAACTTGTGATATCATAATGGAACTCATAGTTTCGTACCACAAGAACACTGTTAAAGACGAGTAAACTGTTAAAAGAAGAATAAACTTGATAGACAGACAGAATTAATGGTACCTCTCTCTCTAGTGACTCTCTTTAGTTCTCTCTCAGCGATGTCTGTCCTGACGTCCGTGTACTCATGCTGCACGTCCACGACCATTGACAGAGTCTTCAGAGGATTGCGCGAGCCCTGATTGGCTCGTCGTGGCTTTATCTTTCTCGCTGCCTGCAACCTGGAGCGAGAAACATGCAAGATAGTTGAGCTACTAAATATAAGTAACATAACATAACGGCACACAGGGTCAGGAAGCACAGATACTTGTTTAAGACCCATTTCCTCCTTACTTTACATGGCTGTTAGTAATCGTTGCATTATGATCATCAATTGCTGCCGTCGCGGATAGCAGAATAAACTTCCATCACCTTAGGATTTTTTCCTTCTAAGCTGTCAACACTCGGTCTTCCACTGTGGTCACCCACAAAGTATCAGTTGCATATACCTATCGGCAGTACGGACAAAGAATTGCTTATCATAATGTAGCAATTTTAAAACTGATCTGGTACATTCTACATTTAGTATGTCACAGCAGTTAAATTTAATGTTGTAACTAAATTACTCAACGTCAATTACCATTTAAGAAAAAATGAGGTCAGTCGTGTCGAGATCAAGAAAAAAAAACTGTAGACCCAAAGTTATTAATTTCATTTTCAATATAATAATACATAAAATGAGTACTACATATCCAAAAGAAGAAAACAGACATACATGTCGCCGCTGTTGATGAACAGCTCATCGAAGTCGTCCACCGTCACGAGGATCTTCTCATCAGATGGCGGCGGGTGACTGAAGAAAGAGCTGAGGTCATCAAATACAGGCACAACGACTTTCACGGGACTCGAGTCAGACTGGGTCGAGTCCGGGGAGGGGACGGCATCACCTTCAGCCCTGGAGTGACTGGACCGGTGAGAGGTGGCAGCATCTGATGATGTGATGGATATGCTTGGTGGGATCGACCTCTGCTTCACCGGAGACTCCGGCTCTGAACTAGCGCCACTCGATTCTGAGTCTAAGTCAAATAAGTTATTTAAAATTACAGCTTATCTTTGTTAATATTAACACAGATGACTTCACAGGGTATATATAAAATATATATATATATATATATATATATATATATTTCCCCGTGTTGGGTCCGGATCGTTTGAAGAATTTGTCCAACCGGTGACTGCACGTGTCGTAGAAGGCGACTAACGCACTAAGATCCATACCAACTTCAGAAAGGGCATTCGATTGGTGAGCGCCTAGGCTCCAGTAATTGCCACAAAACTTAAACGAATGGATAAAAAGTCTATTCGTATCCCGACCCTGTTTAAACTGGGATTTAAGGGAAGATGATGATGATGACGATGATATATATATATATATATATATATATATATATATATATATATATATACTACTATAGATAAAATAAAAACTTTGTAATTGTGTACGTATTTCAAGTGCCCAATTAAAACATATCTTAAAAATTGACTAAGTACTCACGGTAATACGGTAGTACTCAGTTGGTGCAGTTGTTTGCGCTACACAGACTACAGAGTAGAATTTACAAAGCGTACAATTTGCACAGCCTATAGTTTACAAAGCGTACAGTTTACAAAGCGTACAGTTTACAAAACGTATACTTATTATAACACAATACTCTCTCACCAAGAATTGTTCACAATTATTTATACGCAATTTAATTTAATATATCAGTCGTCTCACAGCTGAATATTTAAAATTCTAAAAATCACAAAAAATTGAGATATCATAATGTAGATCAAAAACACCTTTAGAAAGCTGTATAAATCATACTAATAGATCATAGATACCTCGTAGTCGTACATCTCTCCTCTGACGTCGACTCAGAGGACTATCGACTGCAATGCCTACACAGACAAAGAAACATAAAATAACGTAATCATATCTAATATAATGGGCCACTTCTGTCTATCTGTCTGTCTGTCTCAAATAACGCTACTGCTAACGGTGTCGACACTCGCTCGCTGGCGAAATTCCTTAATCGTTACGTTAATTACAGCTGTCATTTGATGATTAAAAATTTATGGCGAATATATATTTAAATTTGATCGCTTCTTCATATTTATAATTCCTAAATATTAAACCCTGCAGGTCTGTCATTTGTCCACTATATAATTCTCGCGGGTATAAAATTCATCGCACGCATCGTCATATATTTAATTTCTAATTAAAACAACTTTTTCATACATAAGAAATTTATATATATTACTTGAGAGTCATATATGGTACATTTCTAGAACGCCCGCCTTAGGATAACAGAGAGGCTAAGGTTCAAATTAAGGGTTCAATTAAAAGTATCTCCAGATTATCATACCAACTGTAAACAAACAAAACTACTAAAGTATCGCCACATCATCATACCAACTGTAAACAAACAAACATACTAAAGTATCGCCAGATCATAATACAAACTGTAAACAAACAAACCTACTAAAGTATCATCGCCACATCATCATACCAACTGCAAACAAACAAAACTACTAAAGTATCGCCACATCATCATACCAACTTTAAACAAACCTACTAAAGTATCGCAGATCATCATACAAACTGTAAACAAACAAACCTACTAAGTATCGCCAGATCATCATACAAACTGCAAACAAACAAACCTACTAAAGTATCGCCAGATCATCATACAAACTGTAAACAAACAAAACGTCTACT
Organism: Enchytraeus crypticus; assembly: GCA_905160935.1. Lineage (NCBI taxonomy): Eukaryota > Metazoa > Annelida > Clitellata > Enchytraeida > Enchytraeidae > Enchytraeus > Enchytraeus crypticus. The sequence continues at coordinate 188,348 of CAJHZI010000270.1, forward strand.
ATTTCCTTCAAACTAAGGAAAAAAGGAAAAAAGAAAAAAAGGATACAGTAAAGAATATACTAGAAAAGTAAATAAGTAAGAATACAGTAAAGTAAATACTAGAGAAGTAAATAAGTAAGAACACAGTGAAGTAAGTAATAAAGTACGAAACATGAGCGCACAGCCACACACACCCAGCCTGTTTATCTTTCCCTCCACGGTGAACTGCTTAGTGTCCTTCTCCTCCACTCGACCTCTCCACGTGGACTGAGAGTTCTGCAGGAGGGACAGCCGGTCAGCTATCGACGTGGGTCTAGCCGTGGGCTGAGACTTTGCCCCATCTCTTCTCAACACTACACCTGGGCAACAGAACGATAGGAGGAAAAAAGAGTTTAATATTATTCCTGTTTAGACCAGTGACATAATGAGCATCGGATTTGTACACCACACTTTAAAAAGCTTAATGCCAATGTTAATGTCAGTTTCATCTCTCGAAAGCGATATCAGTGACGGGAGAGCCCAGGATTTTAACCCCGCAAATACTGATCTGCAGTAGGATATATTATCGACATCGCCAAGTGAAAACGTGAAATCAATCAGAGGTTTGATTAGATCAAGTAAAACTGAAATCAACCTGATGTTTCATTAGATCAAGTAAAACTGAATCAAGTTAATCAACCTGATGTTTGATTAGATCAAGTAAAACTGAAATCAATCTGATGTATGATTAGATCAAGTAAACCTGAGATCAAACTCATGTTTGATTAGATCAGGTAAAACTGAAAGCAACCTGATGTTTGATTAGATAAAGTAAAACTGAGATCAACCTGATGCATGATCAGCTGCCGGTGTGACGGCATCATTGACAGAGAGGAAGGCAGACTTCTGACGACTGTTAGACCGCGAGAGGGACAGGCCCGTGGAAGTAAGATCTTTCTCTGAACCTCCCAGACGTCTCTTCCATCCTTCCTCTCCACTTTTCTGTAGCTGTGCTAGTCTATAAATGTATCCGTCAAAATATACATAGAGTACGTTGTTTTCAATAAAAAAATATAAAGATAATTATTAATTGTTATTCATTTGTCACATCAAGCATAAATAAAGCATAGAGTAAAGTGATCAGAAAGGAGCAATGCCGAGAAGATTAAGTGAACGGATAATACAGGCCTAGGAGGTGCTTAAATCTTCTGGACATAGTTTAATAGAAACAACTAATCATCAAGATAGAAGAACATTAAATGGGTTAACGACACTCTTTGTCTGATAATTTAAATCATGAATGGCACGAAATACAAAATATACTATACTAAACTACTATACTATACTAAATACACTAATAACTATGATACAACTGTATCATAGCTACTTATTATACTCAGTCAAATTAGTTATTTATTAGTGTTCTAATAACATACGTTTGACATCATTTAACATCATCAGTAACCATACAGAAGAAAGCGGCTATAGTTTTATGAATAATAATAGTAATACAAAGGTTTAATGTCAGTTTCCCCAAGGATGGTGTCAGGGACGTCATTAGACAAACTAACTATTTATTAGACTATTAGAAAAACTAACCTATCAGATATAGAAGTAGTCTTACTGAACTATTAGATAAACCAGCCAATCAGATATAGAACTAGCCTTACTGAACTATTAGATATACTAGCCTATCAGATATAGAAGTAGTCTTACTGAACTATGAGATATAGAAGACCTATCAGTTATAGAAGTAGTCTTACTGAACTATTAGATAAACTAACCTATCAGATATAGAAGTAGTCTTACTGAACTATTAGATAAACTAACCTATCAGATATAGAAGAAGTCTTATTGAACTATTAGATAAACTAACCTATCAGATATAGAAGTAGTCTTACTGAACTATAAGATAAACTAACCTATCAGATATAGTAGTAGTCTTACTGAACTATTAGATAAATAAACTAACCTATCAGATATAGAAGATAAACTAACCTATCAGATATAGAAGTAGTCTTACTGAACTATTAGATAAACTAACCTATCAGATATAGAAGTAGTCTTACTGAACTACTAGATAAACTAACCTATCAGATATAGAAGATAAACTAACCTATCAGATATAGAAGTAGTCTTACTGAACTATTAGATAAACTAACCTATCAGATATAGAAGTAGTCTTATTGAACTACTAGATAAACTAACCTATCAGATATAGAAGATAAACTAACCTATCAGATATAGAAGTAGTCTCACTGAACTATTAGATAAACTAACTAACCTATCAGATATAGAAGTAGTCTTACTGAACTATGAGATATAGAAGACCTATCAGTTATAGAAGTACTCTTACTGAACTATTAGATAAATTAACCTATCAGATATAGAAGTAGTCTTACTGAACTATAAGATTAACTAACCTATCAGATATAGAAGTAGTCTTACTGAACTATTAGATAAACTAACCTATCTGATATAGAAGAAGTCTTATTGAACTATTAGATAAACTAACCTATCAGATATAGAAGTAGTCTTACTGAACTATAAGATAAACTAACCTATCAGATATAGTAGTAGTCTTACTGAACTATTAGATAAATAAACTAACCTATCAGATCTAGAAGATAAACTAACCTATCAGATATAGAAGTAGTCTTACTGAACTATTAGATAAACTAACCTATCAGATATAGAAGTAGTCTTACTGAACTCTAGATAAACTAACCTATCAGATATAGAAGATAAACTAACCTATCAGATATAGAAGTAGTCTTACTGAACTATGAGATATAGAAGACCTATCAGTTATAGAAGTAGTCTTATTGAACTACTAGATAAACTAACCTATCAGATATAGAAGTAGTCTCACTGAACTATTAGATAAACTAACTAACCTATCAGATATAGAAGTAGTCTTACTGAACTACTAGATAAACTAACCTATCAGATATAGAAGATAAACTAACCTATCAGATATAGAAGTAGTCGTCCTGAAGGACTGAGACTTGACAAATCTACCCTCCATGTCTCCACTGCTGTCGCTTCCAGCATCGGCTGACTCTGCACTTCTCCTTCGATACTCAGTACTTTCTCCAGTTAATTCTAAACTTTCTCTTCTAGAGTCGGAATTTTCTCCACTAGAAAACGAACTGCCTTCAATGAATACGTGATTATCCTCATTGGATAATGGACTTTGGCTTGATATGAAATTTTCTCCACTTGATCCAGAGATTTTCTCTCTATCTCGGGTGTTACATGTCTCGACGTTTATAGTTTCCTTCCAGACATCATTTTCATCAACAGTCTTATCATTAGGATCCTTGAAACAGCTAAAACAAAAAAAAGAAAAACTGCTACATGTATCTAAATTATAAGCCGTATTATTGATAAAAATAAAACTTTCATATAATAATAAACAATATCGTCATCATCATAATCATCATCTTATAAACTGCATTTCTTGCATGAAATTCCAGCGATGCTTAAGCAACTAAAGAGTCATGCAAGTCCTCGAATTTCAAACATTTTTATCTAAAGAGTCATAATTTAAGTCCAATGATTTTTTTAAACTTTTGTCTAAAGAGTCATAAAATTCCTAGGAATTTTAAAATCTTTTATCAATAGAGTCATAAAAGTCCTACGAATTTTGAAAACTTTTATCTATAGAGTCCTACAAGTCCTACGAATTAAAAAGAAACTTTTCTAATACACCTTAAAAGGGGTAGAAAATAGGTACTTTTTAGAGTCCACGTTATCATAGCAAGGTATTAAAATCAAGGTATTAGGTTATTAAAGCTATCACCAAAAAACTTTAAAACTAATATTCTCTTAAATAATATTATATTAATTACCTCAACTAATCCATTGTAAATTCAACAATGCGACATAGATCGTAATTTCTCAAGAAACAATTATAAGTTATACAATCAACAATAGCTGCTGACTTCATAGTTGTTATCGACACATTTAAATAGCCACTATTAGTGCTTCAACGAAGTTCTAGCACACTAGAGGCCTAGAGGCTTGCAGATCATTAGAAGACTATTCATGCACTGTATATACTTAATGCAATCATAATACTATTAGTGGGTCCTAGATGACTTACATAACACTGTTATAACCTCTGCAGGTGTATTATATTTCTTTAGTCATCGATTTCCTCAACTACTTCACAGAGAGAGAACTATAGTAGTGAGAAACTCACCGACTTCAGACGAACTGATTACATCAACATTTACATATTGTTTGCTGATCAACTATTTCGATAATAAGCCGGTATATTTTCAATCATATTCATTTGCTCTCGTCATCCGGGAAAAAGCTTTAAAGCTCAGTTCATCGTTTGTTTCCGTATCACAAGGGATAATGCCAGAGACGGTACGGCTGAGATTGGAACAAATAAATCTCGTGCTTCTCAGGCAATCGTGCTATCCCTTTGGCTATCCAACCGGATAGAACAGATTACATCACATCATCGTTATCTATTCCTGTGAAGCATTGCGATGTGAAACAGTGAGAGCACAGAACTCTGAGTCTAATAGAGTAGACGATGTTTCCGCTCCCAAACTCTTTCTCTCTCTATCTCTCTCTCTCTCTCTCTCTCTATCTCTCTCTCTCTCTCTAAGTGTACTACCTACTGGGAGGTCCATGGCATATAACGCTTCCAATCTTCTCTGCCTTCCGTTTCCCTTTTCATGTCCGTATATGAGTGGATCTTTAAATCATCTAACGTATCTAATCTCGGCCTGCTTGAGCTTCTTTTTTCTTGCATTCTGTCTTTTATGACCTCTTTTCATAGACCTTCCCCTTAGAATGTGTCCTATCCGACTCTTCTTCCTATTCCTTAAGGCATTTATCAATTGTCTATCTGCATCAGCACTCTCCAAAACTTCCTCATTTGTAACCTTTTGAGTCCAGCTAATCCCTTTCATTCTTCTACATATCCACATTTCCAAAGCTTCTAGTTTCTTGTTGTCAATCCTTCAAAAACGAAATACCTTCTCATCGGCACCCCACAGCAGCGTTATAAAATAACTAGCTCAATCATAACATTTAAAAATATCCCTTTAATTAATACCCACAGATTATGCAAGTAAACTTGGTGTAATTTTTGATTAAAATCTAAACTTTAAAACACATATTTCATCATTCTGTCGTTCTTCTTTTTTCCATATCCGTCAATTACGTCAAATTCGTAGGTCCCTTGATATCAATTCTGCCACTATATTAGCTAATGCGCTTGTCCATTCTAAACTTGATTATTGTAACTCCCTGCTGAACGATCTCCCCAAAAACCTCTCTAATTCGTCTCCAACACGTACAAAGTGCTCTTCCTCAAGTTGTCTCTAATGTAAAAATATTCAAATCCCACACTTCTTAAAAAACTGCACTGGCTTCCAGTCTCCAAACACATAAAAATCAAGACAGCTTCCGTGGCTTTCAAAGGTTTAAACTAAGGTAAACCATCCTATCAATCTGATCTTTTATCAATGTATCAACCCTCTCGTAGTCTTCACTCCTCTAGTAAAAACCTCCCTGTATCAAAAAATAAATCTGCCATGGGCAGACGCTCCTTCATGTTTTCTGATCAGACAATATGGACCTCTCTGCTACAAGATCTTCGATCTTGTAATTGTATTGATACTTTCCATGGCAAGTTAAAAATTCTATATCTTTCTGCCATAGGTCCAAATTTTGACCCGCTTGCCTTGGATCTTGGACTTGCTCTATTTTGATATCGCTTTGTCTTGTGATCTTTGTGTGCTCAGTCGTCATCGTGTGGTGTTTTGGCGCCTGTTTGTGCAGAGTCTGCAATAGACGTCTCTGACACTGCCTTATGGTGAGGAACCCGAAGTAAAATTCTTATTAATTGATTGATTGATTGATATAGATCTTTCTTTATTGAAGTCAATATAATAACGTGGTCCATACCAAGGTTTTCACTATCCTTATTTTCGTGGCCTTCTTTAGAAATTTGCAAAACTTTCTTTCCTATACAAAGTACCTCTACTACCATTAAGAACACAAACCTACCTTTCATTTGTTATTAAACACACAGACATTCCTGAAAAGTCTTGTGTATATAGCACTAACATTAATTTATTAGCATTGAGGTGCGAAGTGAGTACCCTTACTAAGCTTTCCGATATTTCAGACACGCATGCATATCCAAGCACTTAATTATTATTTTTTATCAGACATCTCCAGTCAAGTTTTATATGAACCCATTCAAACCTCTAATTCCGAATAATACGAGATAAAGATTAATTACTCAGCTGAGGAAGGCATTGGGACGCACCTCGTCATAAGCAGAATCCTTCAAGAATAATGGTATATGAAAAGAAACGTTAGATGATTTAAAGATCCACTCATACACGGACATGAAGAGGAAAACAGAAGATAGAGTGGAGGCGCAATATACCATGGACCTGCCAGTAAGCAGTGCACTGAGAGAAAGAGAGATTAATTATCATCCAGTTACCAGAGAAGCAGGAAAGGGTCAGACCAATGTAACCTCGGTGGCCCCTGACAACTAATAATGTGAGCGATATAAAGGGTAATTAGAAGACATCACAACAGTGTCAATATAGAGTACAATTAGAGTAATATAGAGTCAATATAGAGTAATTACCAATTACAAATTTATTGTTAATAATTTAAAATCCGTTATATGTAATATTTCCCGTATTAGGGCCGGGCCACTGAAGAATAGATCAACCGTTAACAGCAAGTTGGCGGTACAAGACGCCTAAGCTAGAGAAAGGTAACGGGAAATGGCCTTGGAAACCGTATCTTTCCCAAGCAATCCGCTACAGTATATAAAGTAGGGATAAAGCATAGCATTTTGCGAAATGATAAACTTGTCGATCTATGGGATGCTCCTAATGAAGAATGAAAGCAGACTCTGAGTAAGAGTCAGTATCGCAGCGGATAAAGTAAGCAAGATAAAGCAAGGTTTAATGTCAGGTCTCCACCTCATTACCTTAATACTGTCGTGGTGAGTACTAGATTTGAACCCCTGTACTTAATTATCAGAAATCTGACATTTTATAGATATACCACCGTCGCTGCACTATGTTCATTCGTAGATTAAGCTCAAAAGTAGAATATTCTATTTCTATTCGACCGAAACTTGAACTACAGATTCTTTACAAACTTTTCATTACCCTCTTCACTCAAGACCATTATATATAAATAAATTCATCTAAGTTCTTAACCCTTTCACAACTATTCTAGTTACTAGCCTTCTCTTTCACGTTAATAAATCTATACTTTTGCAATATGTTTGAAAGAATCTGTATAAAAATCAGTCGAAAGTGTCCATGTAATTTGAAGCAAATTATAACATTTTCCAATGAGACGAAAATTGTTTAATATTATGTTAAGTGAACGCAATATTTAAGGCTAGGAATATATATAACACACTCTGAAATTTAGGATAAGTTCCAATTAAAGTATAAATCAAATCACTAACCTAACATCTCCTATGTTATGGATGAAGCGTTACACACAATCTGAACAAACTACACACCAACTACATCGAGTTGTATACAGAATGAATGATTTAAATCTAACTACAGTAGCATACACTTTTCAATATGCACTACTAAACGTTGCCACACTGTTTAAACGGAAAAAGTGTAGCCATACGGTATTACATGCATAAAGTAAAACTCTTTAGAGCTCACAACGTAATATAACACGCAGCACTCCAGGATACGTAATAAAACTAGCAAGGTATCGGCTATTCTGCCAGTGCTTGTCAACATTTCTTTCTGCAGCCTCCTACGCCACAAGTAACAACCTGTGGTCTGTATTGAGCACCCAAGTGCCGCCAGACATAACAGGATACGCCTAGGCATCGGCGCAGCAACAAGCGCAACAAGAATCACAAGCAGCAGTCTGAGAGGTCAGAGGCAGTGAAAGAACAGATAATATTAGCAAAAACACTAGAAGATTTACAATAATAATTATCCCTTTTATTGTATCACGAAGTGACAATTGCGGATAGTTGCAATGCAAAAGAGTATGACAGTTATAAGCAGTATCATAACAATATAGTTACAGAAGATCATAGAGCTAAGTTTAACGTCAGTTTTCTGTCTTGAATGTATGTTAGTGATAGATGAATAAAGGATTTGGAATACTGAATTGAGCCTGTGCATCTATTGATCTCGTTCGGACCAAAGACTCAGCTCAACGGAGCATATAACGAAACAACAACTCACAACAGCTGTCAGCAGTAGCATAAACAACTTCAATGCGACAAAAACTCCAAATATTAGCAATAATACTTCTCATGAACAGAACAACTGCTGCTGAAATAAACAAAATAAATACGCCAGAAACATTTTCAGCATCAACAAAAAGTACTACATTAAAATGATACAAGTACTGCATTATCAATGATGCAATTACAAAATACTGCATTATGATACAAGTACAAAGTACTGCAATGCGATGCATGTACAGAGTACTGTCGTACAATTCAAATGCAAAGTATAGTACTGCATTTCGATGCAAGTACAAAGTATAGTACTGCATTACGATGCAAGTACAAAGTATTGAAATGCAAGTATAAGTACAACATTACAATACAAATACAAAGTATAGCATAACGATGCAAGTAAAAGAATACTCCTTCACAACAATACAACGACGCACGCTTGGTTATGGCTTGCAATGTCGAAGCACCGTTGAACCAATAAAACTTCGCTTCCATGCTGCTACATAGTTTAAAACCGATTGTTGAAGCAACAAGTGTTTTTTTAATAGGACTTTAGTTTAGATGATTGTACATACTGAGATGTATACGTACATAGTAAGTTAAGTGAAAGCTTTAAGTAGACCTACATGTAAAAGGTTTAACTTGCTGGCCAGAGTACAGCTCTTCAAAATTAAATTAAATTATGAGTAGGAATGTGTACCTTGGACCTGTCACGTCGCAAAACACAACAGACAGATACGATAACACATATATATATGGTGTACTGTAGATATAGTAATAGTTACTAAATATATATATATTGTGCATTGTTAATACAAAGTATTAGCAACACACATGTACTGCATATGAGGTAGGCCTATATGTAAATATAGCTGGTAACTTGTATTGCGCACCACTTCTAGTTTTTATAGAAAATTTCAATTTCAACAAACTAATCCAGTATTAAAGAAGGGTAGTAACAGTTTATTAAAAACAAGCAAAAGGCTCGTTATGCAGTATACATGTATACTACATACCATATACAGTAATACAGCAGAACGAGTATATAACTAATTAACCTCTAACTGAAATTAATTACAATTTTATATCCTAATTCTAGTTATTTAAACCAATTTAATAACAAGTACAAAGGATGACAACACTTGCTTCTGTTTTGCATAATTATTATTAGCCTGTTAACTTCCATATAAGCTTTCTGACACCACTCGAACACACAAAAGTTGCTATTAGCATTAGTGGCCTACGAACAACAGAGCAGACAGAAACTTTCATACCATCCACCAAGCTAGATCGAAAAACAGATAAGAGATCTTAGCGTGGGGTGTAAACAAATCATCCCTACGTGCTAAATAATAATTAACCGTCGTAATTGAGCCTCAATAATTATAATTTACTGATGTAATAGCTCTCGTTGTCATCTCTTATTTCTATATCTAGGCTACATGACAGCTTCAGTAATTAGCACACAATAAAGAATACAATTATGAACTTAATCTAGTTGTGCCCGGGTCTTTATAGAACATAGAGTAGGTCTATAGAGTATAGAGTCCATATAGAGAATAGAGTATACAGCATCGAGTATAGCATAGAGAATAGAGTACAGAAAATAGAATATTGAGTATTGGGAATAGAGTGTAGAAAACTGAGAATAGAGTTTTGAGTATAGAGTATACAGAATAGAGTTTTGAGTATAGAATATACAGAATAGAGTTTTGAGTATAGAGTATACAGAATAGAGTTTTGAGTATAGAGTATACAGAATAGAGTTTTGAGTATAGAGAATAGAGTATATTGAGCGGGCTCATATTCATTTTGGAGAACAGATTTCGGACCAGACAGATTGTAGATTTTTAGATTTATGGATCATACAGATATATGTAAAAAACAGTACATTTCAATATAGGAGGGTTGCTCTCTTCAAAACTCAAACAAAATATTAGTTAGTAAGAGATAAATTATGGACAACAGTATATAGCTGATATTTGCTAAAGTATAAGCATATATGTTTGCTTGGTATATGCATACAATAATTTGAATAGCTTTACATGACCTATCGCCAACACTGTACATGCACAATCAATTCATAATACATATTTTCGTGTACATAATATACATTATACATATATCTAGTATAAAGTGTTCTCACGAATTTCTTGCAGTTACTAGATAAATATGGTAATTATATTCAGCACTTGATAAAAGCGCGCTCCATTGATCAACGGGGTTATCTCATCAAAAACAGTCTGCTTTTATTAATCTTTACAACAACCTTTCGTTAAAAATTATATCCTAAGCAGTTTCCCATTACCTTCCCCAGTTTCCAGTAAATCGCCTCTTACGGCAAGTACAGGATACGTTTGATCTGCTCGGCAGAGACTCAGATACAGAACGGTCAAATACACGCAGATAACTTTCAAAATTAATGTACTTCTACATTCAACTTTTAGGATTTAATTAATTAACATCAGCTACCGTGCTAAACAGAAAACAACTGATGACTCAATCAGACGCCCAGTATAGTCATAAGCCTGTGTCATAGATTACAATAGAAATGATCTAATAATTACCTTGAAGCCGCAGGTACATCCTGCGCAAACTCTCTGCTCACTTCTGATTGGTCTCGAGTCGTCATTGTCAGCTCACTCGTTTCTTCACTTATACTTCTCAATATCTCTTTGTTCTTGCTGATCTCTACCTCAGTGTTTCTCGATATATCGCTACCGATGTGCTCATTAATGTCACCATTTGCTCTGATGTCTCTAATATTATTCCGGTCTGAATTCAGAGAGCTGTTGTCCACGTCGCTATTACTAATATTTCTACACCTATAACCAATACTGCAGCTGGGTTTCTCTGGCTCTAAGTTTTCTTCCACGCTAGTCAATCCTTGGTTATCTACTTTACACTGAACAACTAAACCATTATCTAATATATTTTCCTGCTCAGACAGATCATTGATATCAGATATCACTGATATACTGTCTGTGTTAGCTTTACTGTCGCTATGAGATTCCGCAGTTAAACAGTTGATCTCGTTCAAGCCAGAGCTTACCACATCTGACGCATCTGGCAGGATTTCAACAGCCGCAGAGGTATCGTTCACTTTATCTGATGATTTATTGTTTCGACCTAAAATATGATTTGGATAAGTTTCACTAGTGTCGTCAGCAGCTGCGATGTCCTCTGTACTTCTACTCTTCTCTCTTGAATTTAACAACCGCCTTCCAGTACAGCTTTCTTCTACTGCTAACTCTAAAAAATAAGTGTCACATGAATTATATTATTTCAAAGATATAATTATACAGCATATATATATATATATATATAATATATATATATATTATAATATATATATATATATATATATATATATATATATATATATATATAATTTAAACGAATGGAAAAGTCTCAAATAGGGGATTGACTGATGATATGATGTAGGACAGAGAGGATTTGAGACAGTCTATTTGTATTCCGACCCTGGTTAATCTGGGATTCAAGGGAGGATGATGATGATGATATATATGCATACATATACATGAATATGCATATATAATAATATATGCATATATTTATAAGATCCATAATAGAGGATAATTGGGAGTTTGAAAAGGATCTTACTAGTAGGATTCAGACTGGGTAGGCAAAGTGGAGGGCAGCTAGCGGAGTGCTGTGTGATAGGAGAATACCACTAAGATTGAAAGGCAAATTTCATAGTTCTATGGTAAGGCCAGTAATGATGTATGGTTCGAAGTGCTCGGCAGTCGGCACTAAACAGGAAACATTAGCAGAGTTTGCTGTGGCAGAAATTAGAATGTTACGTCTAATGTGTGGGAAAAATTAGGAATGACAGAATGAAAAATGAATGTGAGGATGAATTTGAATGTTGAGGGGATCGGGGATAGGTTGGCTCAGTCGAGATTGAGATGTGCATATTGTGAGAAAGGCAGATGAGGATGTAGTAAAGAGAGTTTGGAGGGAAGAACTGAATGTTAAGCTAGAAAGAGGCAGACAACAACTGACGTGGGATGTGGTGATTAAGAAGGACATTAAAAATAGGGAATTGACTGATGATATAGTGTGGGACAGAGAGGGAAATATATCTTCCGCGTGGTTTTCATTGCCCTCCTCGGCTATAGCTTAGTCGCCTCTTACGACACGTGAACTTAACGGCGGCTCTATTCTTCAGTGTCCTGGACCCAGTACGGAAAATGTCATCAATTATACGTATATATTAACTACTTTTATCCTTTTCTCAACCCTTGGTGAACAGCGAAAGGAGATTCAAAGTAAATATTCATATTAGAAAATAAATTTTTCACGATCGCTATGATCAAATCACACGCTAACAGATTGTAAAGTCTGCTTCTATCAGTTCCATATAATTCCATCAAAAAAATCAAAAGCTTCGAGAAAATATAATTTTTGCGGTATTTTTCCATCGTCTTCCTCACCTTCTGCTAAGTAACACTAACCATTTACGACATGAGCAGTTTAAGTTTTGTTTTCTGCAGTGATCCGGACATTTGAACATATTCAAGCATTTACAAGGAAGCATTTCGAACACTGCTACATACACTAATAAATGGGCTAACTTTCAGTCCACTAACTTTCAACTGGGGTTATTATTGCTATGAAATTTCGTATTCTTAAGCGCTATTAATTAAACAAAAGAAAATATACTTTTGAACGATCTCAACTATGATGTAAAAACGTTTTCAATAACTAAAATGAGTCATCAAGTACCTAGTATTCGTTGATACTACATATGAAGCATTAAAAAAGAAATCAGCTTAGTCAGTCAAATTAAACTAATGTATTGCGTTTTGACTATATATATAAGCTAAGGGCTGCGTCAAAGTTAACGTTAGTATCACACTTTACATAACGAAATATTATTTTAACAAGATAATAAAAAGTACTATTTGATTTAATTAGGCTAACAGACCTACACTGCAAAACCAGTATAAATATTTATTATAACTATATCATTCAAATAAACAAATTGAGTAAACTGTTAAACAATATTGACAATTGCTTAACTGGTAATTACTGACAATTTAATTGAGAAATTTATCATATTATATCAATCTGATCAACTAAGTAGGAGACTTGATTGGTTGATTTTCCATTACGAATTGGTATATGCGGGCTCCAAATCATGAGCTGATCCAGTAAAAACTTCGACACTACAGTGGCTAAAGAGAAAGTAAAACTAAAAGAGATTAAGGTTTTCTGAGCAGTCTCACTCGTAGCGTTGTTAAACACACTGGTGTACTAGAACTCTATCACTAGAGCTGTGAGAGCTGCTGATTAATCAGCTCTTACAAAAAGTCCTATCAACATTGACCTATAAACATTAAAAGTTGTTTACTTAATAACAAAAGCTCTCTCTCTCAATCTTAGTGCACTGCCTACTGGCAGGTTCATGGTATATAACGCCTCCACTCTTCTTTGTCTTCCGTTTTTCTCTTCATGTCCACATATGAATGGATCTTTAAATCATCTAACATTCTTAATCTCGGTCTGCCTCTGCTTCTCTTTCCTTTCATTCTTCCTTCTATGATCTCCTTTATTAAACTATCTCCCATAACTATAGCAATAAAAGTATATATTAATAAAAAGTAAGTATAAAATAAACTTGTAAATATTATAACGTAGACATCAAATTATAGTCTTTAGTTGTATAAAACCTACTAACTTGAAATATCATGTATGTAATCTTTCAGAATCTGATTTTGGAATATTGGCAACTCTGTACAATTTGTCCAAGAAAAGAACAATAATGCTGAAACCGCTGCATTAACTACCCGTAGATCTTTTTATCAAACGTTAACTTAAATTTTTTTAAACGTTAGCTAACTTTTGATAAAAAGTTAGTGATAAATAAACAGAAGTTCCAAGGACATTTCAAATACGCAGCACCGGAAATAATTATAAAAATTACAATAATTTTTTTGCCATGAAACATAATCCTTTCATGTGTTTTGGTTTACAGTTGACTAATACTTATAGAACTAATTTGTAAGTTTTGTATTATCAAATATAAAGAAAAAACATAATCATTAAATTCAACATTTTCTATAAATCATTTCCATACGTTACCTCTCTGCATTATATTTTGTAATAAATGAATTTCTAAAAATGTTAACCCAAACAGCTGGCCTTACTAACAGTTCTTATAAAGAGCTCAGTAAAGTTGTAAACATGTTAGTATTACAAATGTTGATAAAACCGCAACGTACAATAACAAAACCTCTTACCTTCACAGGTGTACGACTGACTACAAACTGAAATCCCCGTCATTGACTTCTCGGCAGTATGTTCGTTAGCTTCTAAATTCTCAACCCCCCTCACGTCTCTCTGCAGTAGAATATGCAACAACACACTCAACCTCTAGATATCGATTCATATCTGACATTTAACCGTCTACTTGATTGAATTAAAAAATCAACCTGTAGCGTAATCGTACTGCAATCATTGTGCTCTGTTCAACGTGTATAATTAAGGACGTGCTCAGCCGAAATATTTCACTATACATGAAAATAGTCACAGCTTATTTAAAAGAATCTCGGCCATACGTTAAAGCAGCAACTCGTAACACAGTCAACAGGCGGACTGATATCTAAACAAAGGTTGAACGAGTACGACTAACGCAAAGAAAAAGAAGTGCTATTATAGGAAGTATATTGATTCTGAATGAAACGACCTTTCAAGCAGAAATAGAGTGATATATTGCAGGACTAACTACAATAAGTAGCAATTTAATTCAAATTAAGAGAAACAAAGGCTGAGAAAGAGAAATGTGTTTTAATGACTACTATCAATAATCGCCCAGTAACATGAGGTAGTTACACAGCTGCTGAATACATTAGTAACTTACTTAATGAAAAGTCATGGTATATTAGTAACTTACTTGCTTAATAAGTAGAAGAGCATCTAATACGCCTAAAGCAGAGTGAAGTTAAATGTAATCCCTCGACGGGACATCAGTGACGGGCGAGCCACAGCTTCGAGCCCTGCAGTTACTTATCGGCAGTCAAACACCTAAACCACCGTGCCATTGTCTCAGTCATTAATTATATTAACACGACCTTGTACGTGTAAAATAAGAGGCCACTGAAAAGGAATTGAGGAACGCAACGGAAAACTCCTCTGAAGCCATGTTATTGTCAAACTATATAGGCTGCTGGTTTGTAAGGTAGGGGTAACCGTAGCCATTTGCGAAGGAATTAACCTGTTAAGCGATAGAGTGATTTTTTGGAGTGCGAAAGCAGAATATGGGTAGGAATATGAACTCTGGCTGGAGCCAGAGGCGATGTCGGTAAGATATTCCACCGCGGATCAGTATGTGCGAGCTCAAATCCTGTGCTCGATCGTAACTGACATCGCTTTCGAGTGGAGAAACTGATGTTAACATTAACTTTACCTCTTGGAATAACACTGGAGAGAGGGGGGAGGGACAAAGAGAGAGAGAGAGAGAGAGAGGGGGGGGGGGGGAGAGGAAGGGAGAGATGTGGAGAGAGAGAGAGAGAGAGAGAGAGATTCTAACAGCATTCATACCTGTATAACAGTTTCGGCAGACAATTTTAAGTTACTCTGCACATCTCCAACCGACGTTTCATCGTCATGGCGTTTAGATGTATTTCCAGTCGTCGTGTTGATCTCTTCTGGATGTAGCTTAGCCTTTTCACTCAGAACTGAATCTTTGACCTCGGCTGCGTCCAGCTTAGGCTTCGTTATCATAACAGAATCATGTTGAGCTCGCTCTTTCAGATTATTCGATCCATCTGATCCACTACACGACACCAACTCTTTCACTATCTTATTCTCCACGTCAGACTCTTTCTTTACTCCACTTAAATTTGCTTTAAAACTATCGCCAGCAGGTTTATCAGCAGATCCTGAATCCTTTTCCAACTTCTCAGTCTTACTTGCAGGTAGCAGCTTGCAGACAGTCTTGTCAGGCTCGTATCTATCAAGTCTCGGAAGTCTCTTCTCCTTCTCTCGTCTACACTTGAGCATTTCACTCAGCTCATTATCGGCCACATCAGATTTGTCGATACTTTTTTCTTTCTTCAAACGATCCTCAAGTCTCATCCACGAGAGAGAGTCCTTCACCTCACTCTGCTGCTTCCTTCTACTCAGGACACTGCTCAGGTTCTCCTCCATGCTGCCTGATGATGCCCGATCTTATCCACAGTTATCCCAGTGCTGCTGTTGTATCGTTAGATACCACAGCAGTCTCTACAGTGTCTCTGTCTGAAGACCAATCTTATCCACAGTTATCCCAGTGCTGCTGATTTATCGTTAGATACCACAGCAGTCTCTACAGTGTCTCTGCCTGAAGACCAATCTTATCCACAGTTATCTCAGTGCTGCTGATGTATCGTTAGATACCACAGCAGTCTCTACAGTGTCTCTGCAGTGTCTCTACAATATCGATATATCGTAAGTTCTTAACGCTATTTCAATAGATGTGATAAGATTCCCGAGTACCGGGTATACCGGTACTCGGTACCGGTACTCGGATCACCTCATGATTGGCTTCTTTAGTATACCGGGACACAAAAGAATAGACCAACCGTTAAGTGCACGTGAGTGCGTTATATTTATGTTTACGTGACGTATGTATGTAAACATCGTCACTGGCTGGAGACAGTGGCGATGTCGGTAAGACTCGACCGCGGATCAGTATGTGCCCGGGTTCAAATCTTGGGACCCTCAATGTACTATATTGATATCGCAATAGATAATTATAAATATTATAATATTACCAATCACACTGTCTAAAACTTCCGTTATCTTCACTAATAGATAGGAGCTTCAGTAAGTCAATAACTGATAGATCAAATCCGCATCAACAGGCCTTATTCTTAGGCACCTCTAACAATACTGGTGCAACGCAATGCACTAACCGAAAGTTTAATTTCTTGATCGCCTAAGTTCTAACGATTTTATTGACTAATAATAAACATTACTCAACGTATTATCAATAGTCTTTGTAACTTATTATTTCAACATCACTAGTTTTATCCTCTACGTGCTACAGACTTTAAAATCTGACTGTATGGCTCATAAACAGATTTCACTTTGAAATCTAAGCAGCCTCCGGCCTAATTCACCACACGATTATGCGATGCAACACTACATTAATTTAATTCCAGCTTTCGAAGCATATTCCGAATTATAGCATACAAGAATATGATTTTATCGAGATTGAATTTTTTATTAATATCCGAAGTAGGATCTTTATGTTGCAGACATTTAAGAATTAAATTACGGCTTGACTCAGTGGCGATATCGGTAAGATATTCGACCGCGAATCAGTATGTGATCAGTTCAAATCTTGGGCTCGCCCGTCATTGATATCGCTTTCGAGTGAGGAAACTGACGTTAATTTTAGCTCTACCAGCTTTTACAGTTGACAAAACTGCTTACTTTAACCTACTATGCTCCTCGTAAAGTACATATACGTAACTACTAACTATATTTCACATATGTGCCTACTGTACTTTATAAGTACTGTACTCAACATACTTGTATAGACGTAACAATATTCTACATGTAGACCTACTGCATTCTACAAGTACATACTACACTCAACATAAAGTACGTTGACCTAACTATATTCCACAAATATATTCTACTCCACAGTTCCTTTACAATATTTCGTCTACAATTTGGCAATAATTTTTAATTTCTGCCCATAGATAACTCTTATATAACCAATCAAATAGAGCAAATTGACACTAATAAATACCGCAGTACTGCTGCAATTCAATACATATTATGACTAATTTGCCATCACTGCAGATAATAAGTATCAACTGAGTTAACAGAGCTAAACATATCGTCCCCCATAGCGCTAAAGTCATCCTGAAATGAAAGTGCATGAATAGGGCGACAGACGCGCAATGTCGAAAAAGTCTAATTTAAATTAACAAAGAGTGTCAAAGCCAGAGCAGGATAATAATTAATAGCGTGGTAATTCATGCTGCAAGTCAGCCAATAGGGAATAGTATATTATACTACATGCAGCGCTAGGTAGTCTGTCACTTAACTACGAAGCGTTGCAATGCTAACCACTACCCCTCCATCATCGTTAATAAATTGTAATCTGAAGCAGACCACACTCTATAACATCCGCAACGGCTCGAGCTTCGAGTAATTCGAATAAACCGGAACTCAAAAATTATAAAAATGAAAAAATTTAATAACTCATGTACTTTGATCACCTCATTATTGGCTTATCCGTTCTTTCACCTCTCCCCTCTATACTACGCCCCACCTCCTTCTCTCCATTAAATGTTCCCTAATTTGCTAGATTGAAAAGACTGGCACAGACTATACAAAGAAATTGCACGATACAATTCATATTGCTCATAAAGCGACAGCGGGGTGACGTAATCAGCGCCGGTGGTTGGTCACGCTTCGATAAAGCAGTTGTGTAAAGCGTAAGTCAATCCATTCAAACAGCGGCCCAGCATGTACCGCAAGACGTATGAGTGTTCGAACGAGAGAGGACAGGTCAAGCGTTATCATACAACAAGCAGGCCTGGCTAAAGTTAGCAGCCTACAGTCATTGAATAGGCAGGAGCCTTGGAAAAGATTTATTAGTGAAGATGCCAACAACAGACATACGATTGTTTGATAAGTTGGCTACATTTCTGCTAAATAATATTATGAATAACAATCTGGTAAATTTTAGGTCAACATTACATATACCCTGGAAGCACTTCTATAGCTTTTATTGCCGAGATTTAGTAACTTTTTTATGCATATTCCTGTGCCTCATAATATTTGCTTTGTTGCCTCCTAAACAGATAAGTAATTAAATAAACAGCTGGTCTAGTCTGAAAATGACCCGGACAATACTGCTACATGTATTACTACTACATTTATGTATATTACAGAAATGTCCCAATTGGAATAAAGAATAACTAATGCAGTTTAACCAATTGAAATTTTTCCTCAATAATAATAATAAAGTCCAAGAAACACATTTTAACATACTCCGTGACATTTCGCATTGCAACAAACTCTCAGTGACATTCCACATTTCAAGCCACAAACAGTAACATTTCACATTTCAATACACTGTCAGTGACATTTCACATTTCAATACACTGTCAGTGACATTTCACATTTCAATACACTGTCAGTGACATTTCACATTTCAATACACTGTCAGTGACATTTCACATTTCAACACACAAACAGTAACATTTCACATTTCAACACACTGTCAGTGACATTTTACATTTCAACACACTCCAGTGACATTACACTTTTCAATACACTCTCAGTGACATTTTACATTTCAACACACTCTCACTGACATTTCACATTTCAATTCACTTGCTTAAAGATAATCTGTCATCAAACGAGTTAACACCTCATCAAAAAGACTTGAATTTCAACCTATCTAGACTCCATGTTATTTTAACTAATCAAGAAGTCTTGTTAAATCAACCACTCAAGAAACATGTTTTTTCAACCCATTAAGAAGCCTTGTTATTTCAACTAATTAAGAAACTTTGTTATTTCAACCCTTTAGGAAGCCTTCTTAATTTCAACCTTTAAGAAGCCTTGTTATTTCAATCCATCAAGAAGCCTTGATATTTCAACTCATGAAAAAGCCTTGATATTTACACCCATTAAGAAGAATTGTTATTTCAACCCATCAAGAAGCTTTGCACTTTCAACACATCAAGAAGCCTTGTTAATGCAATAATAAGGTCACATAATTCTTATCTTGTTTGTGAAAAATTTTCTTTAAATGGCTTTTACATTATCCTTCTCACCACTTGCATGATAAGCTTCAGCAAAAATTAGTGAAATATCTTTAGCTATCAACGTAAAATGTTCATTACGGAAAGAAGACATTCGGAAACTTGAAGCTCTCAATATGTGGTCTTCTTCCTAACATATGTTACACTCGTTCAACGATCAATTCATAGGGCTGGACTAATGACTGGTTGCGATTGGTCCACTGTATTACTGGTTGCTGTTTAATGAGCAAGGCCACAATCCATTTTTAGCTGTAAAATTCTGCGGACAAGTAGAATAATTTTATGTGGTTAGTAAGAAGAAAAGAAGGCGAGCTGAGAAATAGCTATGAACAACATCGTTTAAATGTAAGCATTTGCTGGAATGGTTTATTATTTCTATTTTCTTATTTTTATTATTACAAAATAGTAACAAGATCAATAAATGACATATATTGCACCTTGTCAATTTAAATACGCAATGTTAAGATCAATACAACACTGGATGACCAAAATGTAGCACGCTAGAAATCAACACAAAATAGGTGCAGCAAGGTGCAAAGTTAAAGATTTTAAGAGAGTTAGTAGATAACTAGCTTAGAATTCAATACAAATAACAGTCAAATGATACCTTTACGAATACAACCCTAACACTGAGTATGTTTGAAGAAAATTGTTATTAATTATTTAACAATGACAAAAACAGCAACTATGTTAGTATTGTCCTTAAAAACATCAACATTTTAGAACCAAAGCCAAACTGGTGAAAAAACTAAAGGATCAAAAAATGGTGCAAATGCATTATTGAGAGAACCAGCCTCAATAAAAAATTAAGACTAAATTAATTTTAAATTCATCTTCTTAGCATTATATTACTATCCATAAATGGAGCTTCGGTCATTACCAGAAATTACATATATCTGATTACACTTTAGAATGTCTTAATAGCTTAGGGGTAACGCCATGAAGTATTAAATTACAGCTCCTGCGGTGAATTGAGCCCTCGTGGGTTCGAATCCCAGACAAGCTGATCTGAGAGTAAAATCTCTGACATTCACTGGACAGTTTACACGGAAAATGGAACAAATTACCTAACGGTTTTAACATGTGGTGATAAAAAGTGATAAATATCAACACAGTTGATAATTTCACTATAATGCGTGTTTACTTTTGTTTACTTTACACATCCTATTATAGGTGTTTTTCACGGGCCTATGTAATCAATAACTACAATTACTGTTCAGCAATTGCAATACTTCAGAGACCAACAACAACATCGAGCACTATTAAGCCAAAACCAAGCCGAAATAAAAACCTGTACAATTGGTTACGTAGAAAGCGTCAAAATACAAACGTGTAATAATAACTATATTAGCCTACAATCATTCTATCACGTGTTTAATCGTTTCTTCGTCAAAAAATAATATATTTATTACTGAAAGTCTTTTCTTGAAATGAATATTTAAAAATACACATAGAGCAAAAAATATAGAAACAATAATCGACGGTGTTAGAAATTTTAAGTTGAAAATGAATGCATACCAAAAATAAATGCATTTTCTCACGATTTCTATGATAATAATAATAACAATAACAACAATTAGAGTGCTACTGTCATCAATGACAACATCAAGCACTACTGAGACAAAATCAAGCCGGCGAGCAAAAAGATGGTCCAAAATGGTGCAAATTCCAAAATCCAGATAATCAGTCCAAAGTACAGGGAATTAAAGAAAAGGAGGTTTAGGCGCAGGTCGCTGCTCGTGGACACTGGATGGAAAAGATAGGCCTTCAACTGCTTATGGAATTGATCATAGGAAAGCAAAGGCCGATGTGCTTCAAATGACGATTTCCAAAGATTAGATGGAAGAGAATTCCAGATCTGCGGTGCAGCATGCTGGAAAGAACGATTAGATAGCTTAGAGCGCGAAGGTAAACTAGGTCTCACAAGAGTAATTAATTTAGAAGACCAAGTAACAGCAGGCTGCATCACTTTAATTAAGTGAGACATACAAGTTTGTCCAGGGATGGTGATGGACTTATAGGTTAACGAAGCCGTTTTGTAAATGATTCGCTCTTTAATCTTTAGCCAATGCAAAGACTTTAAAATGGGCATAGCATCTGAGTACTTGGAACTACAAAAAATTGCTCGCGCAAGAGAATTCTGAACAAACTGCAATCGATCAATCTCACAGCCAGGGAGATTTAAAAACAAGGAATTGCAGTAGTCCAATTTAGATTGCACAATGGCAGCACCAATTGTAGCAGCTGTCTCACGTGACAAGTATGGACGGATTCGACGAAGATCTCGAATATGAAAGAAACATGCTTGTGAAGTTTTAGTTATGTGTTCATGGAAGGTTAGGTGTTTATCTAGGATAACACCGAGATTTCTCACAGAAGAAACAGGTGTTATTGTAATATCCGAAGATAACTTAAGAGTTTTCCCATTCAGCTTCAGAAGCTGTTGAGGTGTCCCAACTAACAAGAATTCAGTCTTAGATGGATTAAGTGCCAAAAAATTAGCAGACATCCAAGAGGATATAGACTGAAAACTTTGTTACAGGAGGGTTTCAGCATCAGAGTAGGAGTTAGGGGTGAAACAAGTGTACATTTGAGTGTCATCAGCATATAGTTCATGATCAATGGAATGAGAAGAGATCAGTGAGCTTAAGGGTGTTGTATATAGGTTGAAGAGGATAGGACCAAGAACGGAGCCTTGAGGCACACCATACGTTATTTACACACCTAAATGAAACAGTAGGTGAATTTTTAATAGTATCTGGCTTAGCATGATTATAAGTGAATACAACGGGAAAATGGTCTGACGGCGAGTGAGATAAAATAGTAACACTTAAAGGATCAATAGCAGAGAGACTTGGTGTAATAACAACATCAAGTGTATGATGGTCAATATGAGTAGCAACATTCACATGTTGAACAGCATTACAAGAGGACAGAAAAGTATTAAACTGCTGAGTTAAGGGATCAAGCGGATTATCAAGGTGAATATTGAGGTCACCTGTAATCACAAAGTGTAATTTAGAAGCGGTAAGGAATTGATTGTAGGGCAGAAAACTCAGATAAAAAGAGAGAGAAAGGTTTAGCATAGGTGGAGGAAGATGGTGGTCGATACACTGCAACAACATGCAGAGTACATGTATCAAATTTACCAGTGACTGAAATTGCTTCAAATGAAGAAAATTTATGACAGTAACTTCTAAGAAGGGTAAAGGGCTTCCTTAGTAGGAGCGCAACTCCACCACCCTTAGCACCAGGTATCCTAGAGTCACGATTTGCAATAAACATATAATAACCTGGAGGAAGAATAGACATCAGTTCAGAAGGAGTGGTTATAGAGGATAGCCAAGTTTCACTGATGGCAAAACAGTCAAACTTGTGAGTCTCAGCCAAATCATGCAAAGCAATGCTATGGTCTGAGTTGGAGAGGGATCGAATGTTAAGAGAGCAAAGAGAAATATTGCTTCGAAGAGAATTAACAGGAATTCTCGATCGAAACATGCTTACAAAACTGACTAATCAGTAATTGTAAACAATACAGAAAGTACAATATAAAATACAATATAATATTATACAAATTACATAAAATGATACAAATACGCAAAACTAACTAACGATCAAAATATAAACACTATAACTTTAACAATTTAAACAGTAAAAGCAGTATAAAATAACTGCAACGGAATCAACTATAACGGTAAAATAACGGTCAAAACTGTAATTGATTTTTCAACAAAATAACTATATAACACATTAACAATATAACATAGAAATATGAACTAAGTTAATAGTACGCCAATGTACTTAATCAAGTCTAAAACTATTCACTCAAGACGCTAAATTTAATCAAAAATCTATTTATTTATTATAAATCAATAAACAGTCTATTTATTATATTTATGGAATATAACTAGAAAACTACAGTACCATATTTTCGTAATTCTCCATTTAGGAGCTTGAATGCAATGTCTTAAAATTATTTAAATTATATTCTCACTGTAATTTTACGAGGTCGTTATAATAAAAAAAATTGAAAATTAAATATGTTCATCATCTTTTGAAGTAAATTTGTAAAAAGTAAACAAACCTCAAAATCACAGCTGATCGACTTCTCCCACTTAAAAAGCCATTAAATTAAATCTCGGCATCTTGCTGTAGGTAAGTTTACATAATTTTATGAATTTATCATTTTGCTTTCACCTTAAAACTTCATATGTAGGCATATTCTAAGGTTGGCGTTAGGTCAGAGTTAGGGTATTGATAGGATTATGGATTGCGTTAAGGGACTTAAGTTTAGGAGATGCTTAAGGCTTACTGGTCTAAGAAGATAGTTGTATAGTTTTAACAGCAACAACAATTACACCAACTACACTATAGATGGATGGATGTGCTAATGTCGTCCATGACAACATCGCGGCTCGAGCACTATTGAGACAAATCTAAGCCAGTGAGCAAAAAGCTGAATTAAAACGGCGCAAATTATTGAACCCAGAAAACAAGTTTTCTGGATTTTGGAATTTTCACCGTTTTTAACGTCTTAATTTTGCTCACCGGCATAGATTTGTATCAATAGTGTTCAATATTGTCATGGACGGTTGTAGCGCTCTGTTATTATGTTATGTTAGACGGCGGGATTAGCGCACTTGGTTTAGTTGCGCGTCAATTATCGAAGTTAAGCTGCATCGACCTCGGTTAGTACTTTGTGGGTAACCACCTTGGAAGACCGAGTGTTGGTAAAAGCTTAGAAAGGAAAAAATCCCAGGGTGATGGAAGGTTATTCTTAAATCCGCGCCGGCTGCAATTGATGCTCCATCAAAAGGCAACGATTACTAATAACCATGGAGAGGAAGGAGGAAATGGGTCTTAAACAAGCATCTGTGCTTCCTGACCCAGTGTGCCGTTATGTTATGTTAGCTGATGTTGTTGTTTTTGTTTTTTAAAAATCGGTCTCAAAATGTTCAAAATTCAATCAACGCTATATTTCAACATTTAATCTCGATCTAAACTTGGTAAAATTATTGTAGGTCTACCCATGATCTGCGCTTGGTCGATCTTGAACTATCATCTTTCTACATGTATATTATTACGACGTAAAGGGGTCGCTATTAGGAAAGAAAATGACTCGATTTATAATGACACTTGGCTATAAATCCAAACTAAATTGCTCGAGCATGCATGCATCATCATTAACATCATCATCATCTTCATCATCATCATCATCATCATCATCATTATCATCTAATATCTCTCAACAACAAATTAAGTTCAAAAACAACATATAAAATGATAAAATTAAGAATTAATTACTAATACTTATTATTATTCTATAATAAGCATTGCGTACTTTTAATAAATAAATTAAATTATATGTTATTATTATACTAATACACAAGCAGTGTGCTCTATGAGTATAAAAGTTCATGCTGATTTAGCTAAAAAGCTTAAATTTGCACTACTCAACTTTGCAATTTACCTGTATTTTAGCTTTTGAATTATATTTTATTGCGTTTAACGTCAAGGTCAGACGCCTGAGGGTTCAATTGTCTTCAAGACGTCAGGGATACAGCGGCCTAGCTACTGGTGAGCCGTTGTACCCCTGAAACATGTGCGACCATCGCCATGGTTGGCCAAATGACCGACCAACCTATGCAGTAGTCGGACTTGACTGATTGAGTGATGATCCAGTTCTCGGACTAAATGAACAATTAAGGCTCTGAGTTTCGGAGGTACCTGAGACCAGCGAAGCCTGCTGTAACCACGCCTCGGACGAGCCTCGTCGGTTAGG
Source organism: Enchytraeus crypticus (assembly GCA_905160935.1). Classification (NCBI taxonomy): domain Eukaryota; kingdom Metazoa; phylum Annelida; class Clitellata; order Enchytraeida; family Enchytraeidae; genus Enchytraeus; species Enchytraeus crypticus. The sequence continues at coordinate 214,116 of CAJHZI010000270.1, forward strand.
ATAGTACCTTCGACCATAGTCCTTGCCCGAACAAGGCTTCATAGAGTCCCGGGGGTCCCTGAGACCAGAGCTGTGGTGATGAACGTAAGGAACTTCCTACATCAACTCACAAGGTAACTCACTTTTGTATCGTATTTTGGCCAACAGTTTATTTATCTTTCTAACTGTGGAAGTTTTCATATTTAAGGCTTCATCCAAGCGTCTGTACTTCAGCAAAGAGTATATCGATAGGTTAGCAAAAATAAGATACCTATAGGTGTAAAGATTTTAAGTGCTACATTTTTCAAATGTGAATGGTACGAAATTAGAGGAAACATTTTGTGGGTTTAACGTAAAGGTCAGAAGCCAGATGGGCTTTTCTTCAAGACGTCAAATGTACCGGTGAACAGTTGTAGGCCTACCCCTGAAACCCGCCCATCGTCGTGGTTGATCTAAAGGACCGACAAACCAATGCAGCAGTCAGACTAAACTAAGTGATGATCCAATTGGGTTGAACCTTGCTCCAAGCAGTCCTGGGACTCCCTAGACCAGAGCCCGACTCCGGCCGTACAATTAAATAATTGAACTAAATTTAATTTAATAAATTTTAATTAATTTTAGTTGAATAATTGAATCGGAACTTTAGTTTTTCAAAAGTGCACAATAATGTCCATTCAAAAGATATTCAGAACATTTGACAAAAGTGGCATTGCATTCTGTCAATGGTATTGCGGTATTTTGCAGTTTGATTTAATATATGAACATTATAAGCTTACATTTTTGCATAATTTAATAATTAATGATAAATTAAAAGTTAATCTGAATTTTGACTCTTCTGAATTCAATGATTATTTATACATTAAAAATACGTATGCAATTGATTACGATAATACATCGGCATGCATTCTGTAAACAGTTTGGTGTTATTTAAAAAAAATCTATTTTAACTAATGCGCAAGGTGTGAACATTTAGACGGTCATTTATTATGTGCAATTTATATATGTTATGTTGTTGGTTTCACGAGGTAAATGCAATAATTGCATCTCTCTATGTTTTTATATCATGATAAAGGGTGAATAAAGATTATACATGCAGGTTAAAGCTTAAAGTCTAAAGCCTAATTGAGCGTCATTCCCATCTCGTATATATTATAAACATTCTTTAGCTATACTTGGCTTGATTTTATTCATTTTGTGTAATATGGATTTATTTGCGTTAGAAATCAAATAATTTGATTACCAAAAGGTCAGTCAGTCAGTCAGTCAGTCAGTCAGTCAGTCAGTCAGTCAGTCTGTCTGACAGTCTGGCCGTCTGTCCGTCCGTCCATCCATCCATCCATCCATCCATCCATCCATACATCCATCCATCCATCCATCCATCCATCCATCCATCCATCCATCCGTCCGTCCGTCCGTCCGTCCGTCCGTCCGTCCGTCCGTCCGTCCGTCCATCAAGTCATTTACCTACCAAAACAACATCCCAACCAAACAAAAAGGGTGGGTTGGTGGGTGTTTGGAGGTGGTCTATCTGTCCATGGTGCGTGGAGGTGATCTATCTGTCAGTCTATCTATCTGACTATTTATCTATATGTCAATCTCTCTATCTATGTATTTGTCTATCTATCTACATGTATCTGTCTATCTTTATATCTGTCTATCTATAAATTTGTTTATTTGTCTGTCTATCTGTCTGTGTACTTGTCTATTTATCTGTCTGTCTGTTGATCTGTCGGTCTGTTAGTCTGTCGGTCTGTCAGTTTATTGGTAAAACCATAATCATAGATCGAATTAATTCCGATCAGAGAAAAAGGAGTAAGCGAATTATTATTTTGGATGCTCATGTATTGTTTGGGTTCCTGCAATTTATAATTAATGGCGGACACTGGACAAACAATGGAACTGTTTGTATAACATTTATCATGCTCGTACAAGCTTGTGTCTGCCACTAACTCAGATTCTAGATTTTCGGGGTGATAGCATTACAACTAATTTGCATGAATTGGCCTATAATTAGAACTACAGGCAACACTTTCACTATTTGTGTCTCTTAATATGTGGCAAATTCATAGTGAACATCCGAAAACCACCCCGCAGTATATTTTTATCAAGTAGACCTGATGCAGACACAAAGCTTAGTAAGGGATTAGCCTTTCTAATAGATTAAAATTGTTGGCTGATAAAACTTATGATTTAATCAAATTGATTGATTTCAATTTAAGTGAAAGAGACTCAGTATGAGTAATGAATAAGTAAGGTGAACCTACCTTTGCAGAACGTAATGTAGGTAAATTTTAACAAAGAACTGGTTAGAAGATTTAAAAGAGATTTTTAGGGGTAGATCCGCTCCTAACTCTAGCTGCTCCATCAATACAAGTATTGCAGCACTTAACCAGCAGCGTCGATGATTCATGCAGTTTACGCAAGCTGATTGGTGGTTTATTGTTAATTACTTTCACACTAATTTACGCATTCAGCAGACCGAGCTTCTACTACGCGTAGTGTTATAGCTCGTTGTGTGTAGTGACTAGTGAGTGTTCACAGTACAGTATAGTGTATTCACAGTATACTCAGTAAACTGCGGCTAGGCTGTGCAAGAAGACCGAGTTCTCAACTATATAGATCTGTTGTTAATATGATGTAATGCATGAAATCAATGCTAGCATTATTGTAGTATAGGATACAAGCGAAATATATCTGATATTTAACTCTTTAAATAAAAATTAAATGGAAATTTAAATTAAAAGTTTTGTTAATTCTTCAACTATTGTTTTAGGTTAAGTTTTACTTTTCAGCTTGGCTTTTACCCCTGTTCGTAATTATTTTATTTCGTTGGTCTCTTCCTAGGTAACGTTTTCCAAATGAGAGAAATTTTCCATAACAAAACGACTTACTATAATGATATTAATTTTATCTTACCGACAGAGCCAGTGACGATATCGGTAAGATATTCGACCGCGGATCAATATGTGGGGGGTTCAAATCCTGAGCTCTCCCGTCACTGATATCGCTTTCGAGTGCGGAAGCTGACGTCAACATTAGGTTTAGGCTGCCAGCTTTAGTCGGAGATGTTTATACTGCCCGGTGTAAATGTAGGCCTATCACAGTCTCAGTGAGACCGTTTATAGCTCTTTCCATGAAAGTCTCTGCGCATTTTTTAATTAATCTAAGTTCCTAAATTGACCTCAACTGCAAGGAATTGAGACATTAGTTGAAATAATTATCGTGCAGCCACTTTCAGGGCATTTTGCAAGTTAAACTTTACACTAACAATTAAAAATCGAGCTTTACATGCACGTATGTATGTGTTGTTTAGAAGTAGGCCTACATGTAATTATTTTGAGAGGAAAATATATTACATAAATTAATTAGGGTTTATGGGACATTGACAATTTGTTCAATCTGTGATATTCGATATTCTAGCTACCTCTACGTGTAAGTTAGACGGAAAACTTCATCAAATTTATTTGAATAGCATAGGAACTTATTCTCGTTATATATAAGCGGCAACAGTATTTAGATAATAAGGACTTTCTTAAGTAATTGTATTTGCAATTAGCATATCAAACCTTCTCACTGTACTAAATATTAAATCTGCCATGGGCAGACGCTCCTTCATGTTTTCTGCTCCGACAATATGGAACTCTCTGCCACAAGGTCTTCGATCTTGTAGTTGTATTGGTACTTTCCTTGGCAAGCTAAATGTAAACACCCATCTCTTTCCGCCATAGGTCTAAATTTTGACCCGCTTGCCTTGGATCATGGACTTGCACTGTTTTGATCTCGCTTTCTCTTGTGGTCTCTGTGTTATCAGTCGTCATCGTGTGGTGCTTTGGCGCCTGTTTGTGTAGAGTCTGCAAGAGACGTCCCTGACATTTCCTTAAGGCAAGGAAACGGACGTTAAATTCATATTGATTGACTGATTCATCATTCTACCAATCTGTTATGAAATGTATATTAGTCCGGTCGTATATTTGCGCAGTTTTATAATAGTACTGGTTAAAATGTAGTTTAACGTAGCTTTCGCACTTAAACATTGGATCGGGGTTAAATGATTTTAAATTGAGAGAATCCATAGGCAACTCAGTTCTGGGCCTACTACATGTTACACTACCCCATGTAGACGGGAAAGAAATCAATATTTACACTTTTAATTCAGTTTTTTAAGGACATCCCTGACATCATCCTTGTATAAGGAAACGGACATTAAACCTTTATTATTATTATTATTATTATTATTTTTTTATTTTTTTATTTTTTTTATTTTTTATTTATTTACCCGGTGTAAAGAACCTGGGGTTTGATAAAAACGATTCGAGCAATACGTGCTGAATCGCCGCCCGGCTACTCGAGGTCATCAATCGGCTTAAAAGAATTGTTGAAGCAGACTGCATTAAATCTTTGCAAAGTCATGGAAAGCCTTTGCCAAAGAAAAGATGTCTCTCGCTTATCGCCGGTTTGCTCTGCAATAAGTCTGCCTATGCCATTAATAAAGTCAACTCCTTCGGGATTCATCGGGCCCATGGTTTCAATAGCCACCGGAACAACTTCATATCCTAAGGACAGATCACGGTATTTATCCAACTTCCTAGAGGCGGCAAGAACAGCAGCACCACCGGCTGTGACTGAAGTCGCATTCAGGTAGGAGTTTGCCATAGTGTCAATGACCGTGACGTCCCAAACGGCACATTTACCGTTGCACCAGGGCACTAAAGTCATGCCGTCCGGACGCTTGCCGTCTGATCTGGACAACCCACTTGGTTCCTTATAGGAAGGGATGCCTGCTCTCGAAAGTGCTCGCCATATTATGTCATTTAAATTGTGATGGCGAGACATTCTACCTGAGCTTCGTTTGCAGGAGAGACCGTGGAGACCTAAAGCGTCGACTTCATGACCGCAGGGGCACATGTGAGGCTCGCAAGTTTCGCCCCTAAACGGAAACTAACAGCTACTCGAATCGCCTCATTGTCTAAAAATAGCCCACAAGAAGCAACAGGGAGAGCGTGAAGCCAGTCGCTGCTTCTTTTAGTTGATACAGCTAGGAGTCGTGCTCTGTCTACTGCATTGGACTGGGATTCTAACAGACTGTTATAAATCCGATCCACTATAGGACGGTCCCATGATTTCTGGCTACTGACTGAGGTAGAAGGTGGAGCACTGGAGGTGAGGCTTTTGGACCAAACTGACAACGCAACGTCAATGGAACTATCGGCAGAAAGGGAGCACTTATGAAGGATGGCGTCTTGCAACTGCCTCGTTCCCATCGCTGATGCCAAAAAGGCTGAAGGCGCGATATGGGAAACAAGACGAATTCCAAGACCACCCATGCTCACCGGTAGACTGGCTTGCTGCCACTGCAAAACAGACAAATCTGCGTTGATAACGGCGCACAAGCATTGCCTAAGAGCCTCGTCGTAGTCTAAAAGCCGCGGATTAGAGAAGCTCGGACTAGAGCGCAGAACGTGCATAAGTTAGGTGCACTTAAAGAAAAGCGAAGGATTGTTAAAGCATCATGAGCGGCTAGCGACTTCAAGCGCGATGCTGTACGTTTGAGGTCTTCAAGGCGACTGGATAAAGCGGTGGTAGTAGCTTCTTCTCCAGAGAGTGGCGCGCCGAGTAGAGAACTATGGGATAGGCACATTGGCACAAATGATGACAAAACTGAGTTGCCCGGAGATTTGCAAACTGATGATATGACTTCGCACTTGGTACGATTCAACTGAAGCCCAAATTCTTGGCCTCTGTCGATGATAGTCCGTACATCATTTGCAATCGACGACTCGCAACCACCTAGAGTAATGTCATCTAGGTATCCCACCGTGAGATCGCTAGAGAGAGAAGTAAGGAGAGGGTGAATAGTCAAGCAAAACAGCATGGGCCCTAAGGGATCCCCTTGTTGGACTCCTTCCTGTGACTCAATGCACCAGTCTCCGAACTTCAACCACGAAGGGCTTGAGTAAGCTAGATGGCAGAAACTATACAGCTCTGGTATCCTGTGATGTATTTCGCTGAGCATTCGTGATCTACTCAAGCAATTAAAAGCATTACAGAAGTCTAGCTTTACCACGAAGTGATCAGCTGGCATTGACTCAGCGAAACGGCGAGTAGCGTGAACAGCTGCCTCACAGCCACCTGGAATACCAGCTCCAAGTTGAATTGGGCTCAAGTATTCGCTGAGAGCAGACACTGCATAGCGATTTGCGCATTTAGCGGCTAAACGACGCCAAGTGTAACCCACTGCAATGGGGCGAATGCCGCCAGATTTCTTATTGAGTGCGAAGAGTTTACCACCAAACAGCACCGGTTGGACCTCAGGGGGGCAAACACCTCTAAGAAGGAGATTCACGAAAGAAGTCAAAGCGGTCAAAAATGTCCCAGCCGACTCTCTACAAGTCACAAGCTCCAGAAGATGCTGAGGGCGAAGGCCATCAGGACCACCTGCTGAGCCTGCTGGAAAGCTACGTACAGCTTTGACAACATCCTGCTCTGAGACTTGAATGGGCGGAGTCTCCATTGAGTCCGGAAGGGGTGCCATTATACTGCTACTAGCTGCGGGTGGGTGCTTGGCCTTCAGGATATTGAAAGTGTTTAAATTGCATTGTGCTGGACTTTCGTCTGAACAGAGGATGCGCACAGCTGCCGAAACATTTCCATCTTCCATTTTGGACCTGACTGCTGAGGCACGGGAGTCATGAGAATGATGAGCTCTTTTAATTCTTTCTACGACCGGCTCAGTGGGAGCACTAGTACCTAGGCCCTCCAACCTTTTCTTAATTAAAGAGCTTAGATTATGCCTTTTACCTGTGCGAGCAGGGACTTGCAAAACCGAAGATGCGAAAAGCAACAAATCTGACCAGTATGATAAAACTGAGGGATCGCTTTCGATCTTACGGAAGGCATCAATCAAGGCTGCTGAACAAGCAGGTCTGGCTGATTTGGGAATGTGTTTTATTGTTGGTCGCGACAAGCAGGGATGTTCAAGAATGAGCGGCTGAGAGGAAAATGAATTGCGAGATAAGTTAGCAGAATTGGGAGCAGCAGTGGGAGGAGAACTCTGTCTAGCCGAACCAGAGTCGCAGCTCCGATTCCTGATCTTATTCCTTATATCAGAAACTGCAAGACCTGGTTGCGAAGCTGCCGCCTGTGCGGAGATCTGCAAGGGAGGTTGGTTGGAACCCGGGCAACGATTATCCAATGGGCCATGAAGATGGACCTTTCCGTCTCCCGAATGAAGCTGACGTTGAGCTAGGCACACCGAACAGATGCCAGTTTTCTTGTTGGCAGTCTGAGACAGTGGCCAAGTCTGTCTGGCAGGCATGTGGCAAACACGGCATAGCAAGCGAGAGATAAAAGAATTACAACTGGAACACTACTGCAAATAGCTGCAGTCCAATAGTCCAATGCAGGTGAAAACTAAAGCATAATGCAGATTTAATAAAAGGTAAAATAAGCCGAATGCGCACAAAAGAATAGAAATAAAAGGGCCTGGGCGTACAGGGATATATATAAAAGCAGTATGACAAAAGACAAAGTGACAAAATTAGCAGAAGTGAAGAAAAACGATAAAAAGTGCTAAAGAAAAACACAGGTGTGCGTAAACAAACTAACCACCTCGAGCGCCTCTAGCAAATTTATTATTATTATTATTATTATTATTATTTTTGTTAGTTAAATCATAGAGATTAGTATAAAATTTGTACTGCTTTGTAGATAATACATATTTACTAGCTACCTGATATCTAGTCCATACTTGCATAATGTCCTCACCAATTGAGAAAGTTCGTGCCAAATGCCTTGAACGTGGTGTCAATGGAATACGAATGATTGGAAGGTACGAGGCTACGTTTTATCCGTAGTATTGTCAAATTTGAGTACTGCTGTATATTTAATAATTATATGTTTTGATAAAAATTAAGAGTCCCGGGTTACTGAAGAATAGATCAACCGCGGACTGCGCCTGGCATTAAACGGTAAAAAAGCTGGTATAGAGATTATATTAACGTCAGTTTCCTCACTCGAAAGCGATGTCAGTGATGGGCGAGCCCAGGATTTGAACTACGCATATACTGATCCGCGATCGAATATCTTACCGATATCGACACTGGCTGCAGACAAAACTGCGACAAGCACTTTGAAAGCACTTTCGCTGATGAACAAAATGAAAATCAGAAAGAGCATTCAGTCGGTGAGCCAATAGGCTTCAGAAATTGCTACTAAATTTTCTAAAACGAATGGAAAAGCTGCTATCCTATGGTTAAACTGGGATTCAAGGAAAGATGTTCTCGTATATGTAATTACAAGCGCTTTAAATTAAACTAAAAGAATAAATTTCGCTTGTAACTTGTTTGAGAGATTCAACTGAAAACGTAATTTCTAAATGATAATAATAGTTCCCCGTGTTGTGTTCGGGTGTGGTTGGACCACTGCAGAATAGGGAAACCGCAAACAATCTGCCGCGTGTACGTAAGAGGCGACTAAAGGCAGGAGCTGAGGATGGCAAGAGGGGACCCACCTCACCATGAAATATTTTCCCCCGGTATTAAATGGTAATTAATCCACCCAACTGAAGAAGGCAACGGGAAACCTCATCAGAAGCCATATTTTCCTAAGCTATAGGCTACATAAGGTATGGATAAGGCATAGACTTTGTGAAGGGATAAACTTGTTGATCTAAGGAGTGCTCTTATGGAGCGAGAAAACAGACTTTGAGTATGAATATGTACCTTGAACCTGCCACTTGCAGTGCACTGAAGAAGAAGAAAAATAGTGCTGAATACGGGACACAGACGAATGACAAATACAGTATATATATTATATTATATTATATTATGTATTATATATAATATTATATATATATATATATTATATTATATATAGTATTATATATATATATATATATATATATATATATATATATATATATATATATATATATATATACAATAGAAATAATCAAAATCTCTGTAAGTAGCCGATAGCACATCTGTCAGTACTACTGCGGATCACCAGTAGGAACAGGATTCTACTCCAGTGCTCGCTTAGTGATCTGATTCTGAGACAGGAAACTGTCATTAACTGACTGACATGACTGAAGAGGCAGACAGAAGATCGTTTAATTCTGTAGTTAATAACTCTCATCATGTTTCATTTTCTCTTCTATCATCGATGAAGGCATATAATTGTCGTCCTAAGCTTAGATATAACGCCCATCCTTTTAAACCCCCAGTCCTGTTATAAAACTGAACTGACAATGGGTGACAATATCTGCTTCATGAGCTTTACAAAGATAGCTACTAAGTTTATTATTTGTAAAATGTACATGTATCTCAATATTTGTCACTCACTGTTTTGTCTTTCTTGTCATAACTTATAAATTTTGTTGTCTCCGTTTACCTTTACCATAGATTATCAATTATATTATAAAGTATAAAATACTACTATTACTGCTAATTGAAAATTAGCACTAATTAATTATGGAATGCTATTATTACATTGTAAAATCCTTTGTTGGGTATAAACGGTCAAGATGTTTTATGTCTTAGTGAATTAGCTTTACTTAATCACTTTAAAACAATGAATTATATTGTATTAAAGATTTATTTTATTTGCATTTCTAAATGTGTACGATATGTTTGGGTAAACAGGAGAGTGTTCTCAAAGAATGATGCCCATGCCCAGTACATGTTAGTCGAACCTGAGGAAGGCATAGAGGGCCCACATCTGCATAAGCAGAATCACCCAAGAATAATGATATATCAAAAGGAATAATATAGATGATTTAAAGATCCATTCGTATGTGGACATGAAGAGAAAGACGGAAGATAGAGATGAGTGGAGAAAGCATTACATACCATGGACATGCCAGTAGGCAGTGCACTGAGAGAGAGAGAGAGAGAGAGAGAGCGAGAGAGATAGAAAGAAATGTGTAAGATTTATACATTGTATCAGATAACATTGAAATAAACGAATATGTGTATAGGCCTATTACCGTTTAAATAGTATATTGCCGACGAATATGTGTATATTACTAAACTAATATGTCGGTAAGATATTCGACCGCGAATCAGTACGTGCGGAGTTCAAATCCTGGGCTCGTCCGTCACTGATATCGCTTTCGTATGAGGAAACTGACGTTAACATTAGCATTTTTTAGCTTTTTAAGTTAGGCTTTGTCCATCTATTAAAACGCAAACAAAAGATACAGGCTGATTCGAACCTACATTCGCTGCTTGATGGCAATATCAGTGAGGGATTTACTCTAACATTTGAACCGAGCACCTGTGGAACATGAGCGCCGTACGCTACAGTGCTACACTTGCTGATCGAAACTTAAAATATTTAATTACTGACAAGACAATTAGTATTCTTATATTTCATGTTTAGAACATTTCGACAATGCGATGATAACGGAAGCAAAACGTTGGACAAGCAGGAATTAGCGACGGGCCTGAGAGAGTTCGGAATGAGCCTGAGCACCGCCGAGATCAATGAACTCTTTCAATGTATCGATACAGATAACAGTGGCAGTCTGAACTTCGATGAATTCCTGAAAGCCATCAGGGTATAATCAATCAGTCAATTTAATCAATTGACTAATTTAATTGATTAGATATAAGCATCTAGTCATAATGTTTAACATGTGTCCATACTTTACTTTGATCGTATGGTTACACACATGACGACCGCATGTGTTTGCAAAGTTTCCTTTCTTTGTTGTTGTTGTTTTTGTAGCTTTCTTTATTTCCTCCTCCCTCTTTATCTTTATTAGTGATCGTTGTCACTGTTGGCGCACTGAGTGTAGTCGGCGCGGTTTTAAGAATAACCTTCCAATACACTCGGTCTTCCAAGATGATCACCCATCCTTGTACTAACCGGGACCAACGTAGCTTAACTTCGTTCATTGACGTGAACCAACTGTGCTAAACCCCACTTTGTATGTTTGCAGAAGTTATCAATATACATGGAGAGTTAATCAGTGAGTGATTACATTGTTAGTTCATCATTTCTCATGTGTAAAATATCGACTTTGGAAATTGAAGTTTAATTTTTACAATGCTTTACCACTTTTTACCAAGGAAAATAGTATGTGCTACTTTTATACTGGTTAATTGCCGGTAAAACAATTGTAAAATATAATTTTTTCATCAGTAATAAATAGGTCGTTGTAAACATGACATAAATTTAGTCGTAATGGAAGTGGTAGTCACTTTTAAGGAAATCCTTGCATAATTTTAAATTGCAATTACACTTGAAACCGTTGCTAGGAATTAGCCTGTAATTGCCGTTGTACTGAACTTCTTCTTTACAACTTAAAAGGGCTGCCATCTATTTGCGTAGATCCGGTTATGATAGAAATACACGGCCGTTTATATAAAAAAAACTGAGGGAATTTTAACTAAAACGGCTACAGATAAGGATTACATGTAGCACAAAGTTGAAAGTATAACAAATTCTGTTTTTTGATAAGCATACATTAGCTTGTTAGGTCCTGACATTCATCAGTATGAAGTTAAACTCTTTACAAAATCTTTAAAATACCAATTTATTAATTCTAATTGCTGCCTATGAAACAAAATATATATTATACTCTAATGGCACATTATGTGCTTGAATACACAATTGTATTGACTGAAATACACGAATATCATTGTTAAACTGAAATATTTCGGTACCTAAGTTGTCGATGAAATGTTCCAGTAAGCGACGTTTTGTAACAGAACCTTTAAATATTGATTAGAACAGAGTAAGTCGCCTGCTTTCACTCATTGAATGTATTAAGCCTATTATTTCTCCATAATCCGGAAATATCTTCAAGAGCTATTTATATGCTGCACAGTAAGTGCATGTTCTAACCGGCATCAGCTTTAAGCAGCTGCTTAAATCAATATTTACTTCTCGACGCTAAATGTCGTGCTGCAACCTAATTACCTGAGAAATTAAACTGGTTCTTCTATCAACCCCAGGTATAATACACCAGCAACTGCTGCGTAAATCTAACTCTCACAGAGCGATCATTCGTGGATTACCTTTACATATTGTCATGAGTATTGGCAAGCTTAAATAGTAATTTTATGCATTGCATATGTGAAAAAAGCTCGCTTAAACCCAAATATATTTTGCTTGAGATTTGAAACTAAAAAGATCGTTAAAGATTGTCAGAAACATTTATAAGAGTCTATTATAATCTAGCAATCTAGTATTTTTATATAAATTAGGTTGCAGAGCCCACGAATACAGTAAATATCAACATTTTAAGTGACTCACTCATTCTATCTTCGCGTTAACTGTTTTGATATTGTCATATATATATATATATATATATATATATATATATATATATATATATATATATATATATATATATATATATATATGACACAGTTGATAAAGAGCTTCTTTTAAAGTTACACACATATCAGTAACGGTCAGAAACGAACGGACAGGTTTCGAACCCATAGCTTCTAGCATCAGTCGGCATGCCACCAACCTAACCAACAACCATAAAGCTTCTGAGATACCGACTTCTTCTGTAAAACGGACGTTAAATGTTTATTGTTTGCATTGTACGCAGCCCCCTATGTCCCAGGCAAGATTGGACATGGTCGAGAAAGCCTTCAGAAAGATCGACGCCTCGGGCGACGGTCAAATAACTGTGAAGGATCTCAAGAACGTGTATGACGTCAAAAACCATCCTAAAGCTGGAGAGTGGAGCGAGGAAAAGATTCTTCAGGAATTTCTAAATAACTTTCAAGGGGATAAGGACGAAGTAGTAAGTGTCAGATATATTATCACCATCAGAATCATTTACTTCAGAAATACAGCGGTTCATCTCACGAATATAATGGCAGAGAATGTGTTTCTATTAGTAAATTTGATATATTTAGTAATCGCCCGTAGCTTACAGATGGATATATTTTATTTTCACGAAATCACAAAGATATAATACAATTTGCAAAAACGACGTGAAAAGGACATAGGCCCAACGGCTCTGACGTATGCCCATCAGGGCTAGAATTATTTTCAAAACATTTCAGAGTATACCTGCTTGCGTGTGTTCTTATGCAAAATTTTATTAATAAAGAATTAATAGATAAGTCTATAAACAATACGTGAATGTACATACAAAAATGGTAATTTTAAGCATTTAGAAACACTCACATATATACATGTACATTATATCCGTTCAGACACGAAGAGGTTCTACAAATCACCGGTACCTGTACCTATCATATGGAGCCCAATATGTCGAGTTTACTTTTCTTGATAAGTTAATATCTTATAATATCTGGTGTAATGTCTGACATAATAGTTGATATAATAGATGCTATAATAGATGTCTGATGAACTGACTTGCCTCGCTCTGTATATCGCCTTCTCTTCTTTCTACACATAAGCTCATGAATTAGAGATTTGATAGTAGTTCCAGTAAGACTTTCAATCCTAACTACTACATGTACATGTAGATCGATAGACTTTATGCTGTCGCTACTGTTGAGAATGCTTTATTTACATTTTAGGTAACTAAGGAAGAATGGCTGGATTATTACTCTGGTGTCAGCTCTTCAATTGATGATGATGAATATTTTGTGTACATGATGCGTCAGGTTTGGCACCTATAAGCACGTCCGGACGTCTATCTGTATAGGCCTATAGGCTTCTAGGCCTCAAGACACGTCTAGGCTTCTAGGCGTCTAAACGTCTAGGCCTCAAGGCACGTCTAGGCACGTCTAGCAACGTCTAGGCCTCAAGGCACGCCTAGGCACGTCTAGGCCTCTAGTGTTCGTCTAGGCTTCAAGACACGCCTGGACCTTTAGATATTTCTAGACCTTTAGAAGTCTAAATCTTTAGGCACATCTAGTCCTCTAATCTTGTACAGCCATCTAGGCACGTCTAGGCATTTAGACACGTTTAGGCCTATTGAAACGGCGAGGCTTCTATAAATATTTAGATCTTTAGATACATCTAGACCTTTAGGCACGCCTGGACGACTTGATACGCCTAGAGACTCTAGACCTTTAGGCATGTCTGTCTAAACGTCTAGACCGTTAGATAAACCTAGACTAGTAGATACGTCTCGACCACTCGATACTTCTAGACACTAGATACGTCTAGACACTAGAAACGTCTAGACACTAGATTCGCCTAAAGCATTAGATACGTTTAGACACTAGATACGTCTAGATACCAGATACGTCTAGACACTAGATACGTCTAGACACTAGATATATCTAGACACTAGATATATCTAGACACTAGATACGTCTAAAGCTCTGGATACGTTTAGACACTAGATACGTCTAGACACAAAATACGTCTAGACATTAGATATGTCTAGATACTAGATACATCTAGACACTATATACGTCTAGACACTTGATACGTCTAGACACTAGATACGTCTAGACACTAGATATATCTAGACACTAGATACGTCTAGAGCACTAGATACGTCTAGACACTAGATACGTCTAGACACTAGATATATCTAGACACTAGATATATCTAGACACTAGATACGTCTAGAGCACTAGATACGTCTAGACACTAGATACGTCTAGACACTAGATATATCTAGACACTAGATACGTCTAGAGCACTAGATACGTCTAGACACATATGTCTCTCTGTATCATTAAAATGCCAATCTAACGAATGTCGTATGTTATCGTAGAGAGGATTTCTTTGACTCGAAATGATGTACACTTGTCTACACTTTAATGTAGCCTATGTCATGTGGAAAATTATTTTCTGAAGCGGTTTTCCTTTGCTTTGCCCAATTTTGCTTAGTTGCCTTTTACGACACATGCAGTATGAACTATTCCTCAATAGCCTGAACATAACTCCGGAAAATTTATATGGTTTAATTTAGATGTCCATTGTACTTATTATTTTGCATGTCATTGTCTAACTTTTATTATTAGAGCATTCTTTCATAATGTTTGATTTGCTTAGAATGGGAACTAGCTTTAATTAATCTTTGTACACACGGTTACACACATGATATACCGCACGTGTTAAATAATTTTCTTTTGCTTAGTTTATGTTCTTGGAATTTTCTTTATTTTTGATTCCTTTCTATTTTACATATATCTTACGTTTGTATAGAGCCATACAATATGTAAGATATAATTATAATGGTGGTTTCCCGTGTTGTGTCCGGGACACTGAAGAACAGACCGGTTGTTAATTGAACGTATAGTAAGAGGCCTCTAATCAAGAACTGAGAAAGGTAGCGGAAACCACCTCAGAAGTCACACTTTTTCCCAAGCTATAGGCTACATAATGTATGCATAAGGCATTGCCTTTTGTGAATTGTTCAACTCTAATAGTTCACTCTGAAGGTAAAACTTAGTTAAGCCAACTTAGCTATTGTCGATTAAACATACAGAGAGAGAGAGAGCGAGAGAGAGAGACTGTAGCTAACAACTCAGTGAAGATCGTTTCGAGAAGAAAGAAGCAGTTTTTTTGTTAGCATTGATACCGGGACAAAAGCCTATTCATTGAATTTACCAAAACCGTGGCTTATCTACACGCAAAATGTCTTTAATTTTTAAAGAAATACTGTAACAAGGATATTGTAACAGTGCGATGACAACAACAATGTTATCCGCTGTTCTTTCTGTTTGTAACGCTGTCGAGTTCAAACTTGAGGCGAACTTTACCCTCACTTAGTTTAGGAGGAAAGTGACTTAGTTTAGTTTTACGCACTTCTGTTCCGGTCGTCAGAGAGTGTGGTTCTTCAGTGCTCGAGTTTCTGGGTCTTCCCTTGAGTCCTCTGACGCTCTACTCGTCTTCTCTTCTTCGTTTAGCTAATTTCTTGTATTTCTATAAAGTACTTTTATAGTCAACTGTTTTGTTGATAGTGCTGTGTGACATTTAGTAATAAAATTGTATTTTGTTAATATCAGTGTAAAAGTATCTCAGTAGGAAAGAAGAGGTTAAGAACCGAATAACAGAAGGTCAAGGTTTAACGAGCCGTTTCATTACATTCACTGGTTTCCACTTTGAGGCATTTCCATTTACCCCTAGACCACCTTCTGGGAAATCAGGCGAATTGTTATAATATACTGCAAAACTAGCATTAGTTTTGAGGTTCAATTATTAAACTGCAAAACAAATATTTGCTCATCATAGGTACAACCCAGTGAAGATCGTTTCGAGAAGAAAGAAGCAGATTTTTGCAGTATATGTTGGTAAACATGAATAATTGACTCTCTACAAAAGCTTTCGACAGTATTGTACATTCTAAGCTTTTATTTAAATTGAATAAATATGGCATAAACGGCAAACTTCAATCCTGGTTTCCTCTTTTTTAAATTACAGATTCCAAGTGGTTAAAA
This sequence comes from Enchytraeus crypticus, assembly GCA_905160935.1. Lineage (NCBI taxonomy): Eukaryota > Metazoa > Annelida > Clitellata > Enchytraeida > Enchytraeidae > Enchytraeus > Enchytraeus crypticus. The sequence continues at coordinate 230,432 of CAJHZI010000270.1, forward strand.
TTAGAGATGAGAATCTTATGAATTTCCAGAGTTCGGGTTCGGTTCGGTTCGTTGAAAATGAGAGTTCGGTTCGGTTCGGGTTCGGTTAGCAGTTGACAATTTGAGAGTTCGGTTCGTTGAAAATGAAAGTTCGGTTCGGTTCTAACAAGGGTTCGGGTTCGGTTCGGGTTCGGCTTGCTTTCCAACTCGCAGGAATTCGATTCGATTCCGAAATGGTTTGGTTTGGATAATGTTGCAATTGTTTAACTTTACTTATAATAATCATGGTTATAAAAGACATGTTTAAAATTGTTTATGATAAATATGCTTAAAAATTAAAATTATAAAAAAAATAGTTTAAAAGTCCTAATAGCTGCCACATTTTTTCACCTGGGTAAAAAATATGACAATGAAAAAGGAGAGAAGTGCTATTTATTCCTTTACATTTCTTAAAATATTTTAAGTTGACCAACAAATGTTCATAATATAGATATTTAGCTTTATTGTTGCATCTGGAATATTCTCCTTGTTTATAAAGAGCAATTAGAATGCTTCATCAATTTTTAAATTTTTTTGTAACTGTAGGCCTATATATTAGATACGTTTACAATTAAGTGGAAATGTCTTGGCTACAATTTGATCCAATATTTCAGAGACAAAGTGCAATTTAGTAACATAAAAATGTCAAATAAAGATATTTGTTAAACACGTGTACTTCCTTAGAAAAATGATCATAATATACACCGTTTGCTATCAACTGACCAGTAATAAACTTCATGATGTACCTTAGGGTTTCAAATTTGAAACTCTCAGATCAATTATGAAGTAACGAAAATACATGTAGTTATGAAATTATTGCATTGCTATGTTGCAAAATTATTTTCTCCAGATAGTCTTAACGCATATAGAATGTCATATATAATTATTTGTAAATCTGGCTGCAAAAATATTACGGTGGCACACTAAAATTAGAAAAAAATTCATAATTTGAATTTAAGAACAAATCCACCTAGATTGAGTCAAGCATTTTCAGATTTTTATGGAATACTCTCATCACTTTTGTCTCTTTGATGTTAATCTTCATTCCATATTTCAGTGCTGTATCAGTCAGACTATCCATTATCTTCTGTAGGCCCGTCTCGCTTCCCGCTACCATTCCTTTGTACCGCTACCATTTTAAAGTTTGTGTCGGAACCAGCCTTACCTGAATATATGCTGTTAGAGACTGTAACACATGTAAATACAAAAACTAATATATATTTGTATTGATCTTACTATCTTTATTTAGTGTCAGGCTGGTGAAGAAGAAAGAGACTACAAGAGTTTGGTTCAGTTCGGTTCGGCCAGAGTCTGGGTTCGAGTTCGGTTCGGTTCGGTCAAAATTCTAGATTTTAGGGTTCGGTTCGGGTTCGGTTCGATTCCCATCTCTAGTTAGAATAAACAATTCCTACCCTAACTGGTCTCCTGTGCTCAGTGGTGTGCCCCAGGGTAGTGTTTTAGGTCCAATACTTTTCCTGGTGTACATCAATGATTTGCACCTCTGCTGTCCTGAACTCTGTCCTGATACCTTGTTCCTTTTTGCCGATGATGCCAAATTCTTTGTTGATATTAAGTCGCATTCTGATTGTGTTGCTCTCTAAAAATCACTAACTCCATTCATGCATGGTCAACGAGATGGCAGTTGAACCTAGCAGCGAACAAGTGCCAAGTATTGTCATTTTGCCTTAGTAAGGATACGTGTATAGAATTTAAATACAAGCTCAATTCTATCAATTTGACCAGGGTCTATGAAATCACTGACTTGGGGTGACTTTTACGCATGACCTTTCTTTATCCACTCACATCAAAATTATGTGTAATAAAGCCAGGAAAAAATCTTCTATTATTTTGAATTGCCTTAAATCAAAAGATAAAACATTACTCTTTAAAGCAGTTACTGTCTTTGTTCGTCCTATAGTCGAATACTGTTCCAATGTATGGTCTCCTTTTCGTAAATCTGATATTGATCTTATTGAATCAATTCAGAAGAAATTTACCAAACGTCTTTTTGGATTGAGTGACCTCTGCTATTCTGATAGACTTGAGATACTTAATGCTGAGTCGCTTGAACTACGAAGACTAAAATCTGACCTATATACATATTATAAAATAATTAATAATTTCATTGATTTGCTTAGCAGTGAATTTTTTACTTTTTAATCTGGTAAAACCAGAAACAATGGTGCTGCAATATACATAAATTCCTTTAGATATTACGCAGAACGTTATCATTTTAAAAATAGATGTGTAAATAAAAGGAATAACCTTCCTCATAGTATCATTAATGCTAGCTCTCTTCCGTCCTTTAAAAAGGGCCTATGTCAATCTGATATACGTAAATCTTTGAAGTATTGGTTTTAATTGTTTTTATATCTATTTGCTTGTATACTGCTTTTGTCTATTTATATTGCTTGTATACTGATTTTAGCGTATTTATTTTAGCTCTATGTTTGTGATTACCTTCACCCTTATACATAGGAAACTTTAATCCTATTAATTAATCTTTTTATAGTAATTTTCTACATTTAATGAACTAAATCCGGAATATGTAAGCGCTTCTATAGCCTGTATCCTCCGTTCACACAAATATTTCCATATTTCGCTTTTCTATTGCTTTACCTGTTTGTAATGTTTGATGTGATAAATAAATAAATAAATAAAAATAAAAATAAGCTTTTCGCATAACCTTAACGTATAACCTAAACCTTAAAGCAAATATTATCGGAAGCCTTAAACGTACCCCTACTTCAATGAATTACTCCACTGATTAACTTAGACATGCAGGGCTGATATATGGAACTGAAACAGTGAAAAGATATATAGTAAGATAGATACCTAGATACAGAATTAAATAGTCTAAAGAGAGAGAAAGAGAGAGAGAGAGAGAGAGAGGGTGTGAAAGAAAGAAAGATATATAGATAGAAAGAGAGAGAGAGAGAGGGAGGCTAAAGAAAGTGATGAGGAGAAATGAATGCTCCTCTCGTATTGTGTTGTTGTATTGCTTAGCTCAGATGCTTTCAATTAATACCATCATATGAAAATCTAACTATCCAATACATGATGTATCTTCATAACATGAAACTATACACGTACATTTTAAAAATAATAAATCCGATTAAGCTTAGCAATGAGTATGAATAAGACGGCGTGTTTTAAGACCTTCAGGAGCTCTTTCATCCTCCGGTGGGACATGTAGTTGCTTCTCAGAACAATATTTAACCGACTGACAATGTAACCGAGGGAGGAGCTTGAGTCTCTACCCCTCAGGGCCAGAGTTCGTCTCGACATCCATCGCATAATTATGACGAGCGATTTACTTAAACCGTTTTGAGAATTTTGCGTGAATACAAATAAGAACGAGGCGACGGCTGTGAGATGTTTGTCATGGGATTCGAATAAAACGGGTTTGCCATTCATTCCTTTTAAAATTTTAGGCCTACCGAATTATAGTTTGACTTGGCTATAGAGATTTAATTAAAATGTCTTACTTTATTATTATTTAATTCTAGTTTAGCAAATATAACTTCATTGATTGAATTATAAGAGGAAGATACCCCAGTACTTGTGATTGTTTCAATTTTCGTCTTATAAAAGTAATTTAGAACTAAGTTTACTCTTCTTTATCTTCTTTACTACATGTAACTATATATATATATATATATATATATATATATATATATATACACATATGTATATAATGAGTATATTTCAATTGATTGGGCCGCTGAAACAGATAATAAAATAAAATTAAAAATAAAACATTGTAAAATCTACATTTTTCGATTACACAACGGGTCTGTCGAATCAGCCATTCATTCCATTCCATCTACAAGTACAGTAGGCCAACATGTAATTAAAAGTTAGTACTAAGGACAGGTTTGTAGACCAAGTCAATCTTCTCTAAGTTACCTTTCAATCACACTTATATGCTGTGTAGATTTAGAATCTGTGTAATTTTAGAATCTGCTTAATTGTGTAATTATATAATCAAGTATTTGTGTGAATGCTGTGTAACTTTAGAAACAGCTTCAGTGCTTTATGCTACGAATCTGACAAACATCTTGGCCACTCTAATCCTAATCTATATTAAGCCCAATACAAGAGTACATAGCCTAATATCATACTACATAGCCTTCATTGACAGAATATGGCTAAAATAAATACAAAAATTGTTTCTTGGAAGGAAAAATATATTTCGACAAGACTATTATATAGAATATTTTACACATCTACCGTTCATATACATGAAGTTAAATATCTTTCATGTTCAATGTTATCTTAGTTCTAAAATACAGTAGCCAGCTTAAGGCATTATTTTGTTATTGTTATGGGTCTTTCACATGATGATTTGTTCAAATTTTATTCGATCGTTTTGTGTTTTTGTCTACCGTTGAATTGGTTAAATAATTAATTTAATTTAATACAGGTAAATATCAGAAGAAACCGATAGCGTACGATTCTTTTTAGCTAGTTTGAGTGGTATTCTAAAAGTAATGTTAATAAAATGTTACACTTTCATTAATTATCGCTGAGTTGAGGAAAAGAAGAAGAGGAAGAGTTGTTCAAGAAAATGACCCGCCAATCCCCTAAACAGTCACCGCGCATATCTAGAAACATAACAACGAGAAACGTATAGTACTACTGAATTGCTTTTTAAATTCGAGGTAAAGCCTTTCCTGCCTGATAATTTATCATATTTTACAACTGGAGAGATCTATCACGTACATTTCTGCAGCAGTACAATTAATCTTACGCTTGTGGTGGGTTCCCATAAGCCCCTAGCTCGTGTCGTGGACCATACGTCTCGCAGTCATGAGCGTGAAAGAGTCCATAGGACTCGCTGTCCCGATCAGGACGTCCTCAGCTTAATCACGCTCCCGCTTGATTTAGATAGCGTCACCTCTTCTCGCACAATCATTTCTATATAATCATACGTTTCTCACTCTTCTGGTTATCCGTTGAGCTCGTTGAAGGGCTGTTGAGGACGCTAGAGGTTACATTAGCGGAGTACTATAATAATAATGATTATTATTATTATAATAACCTCCGACAATTTCTATAGCGTTGTCTTGGCCGGTGTCCGGTTTTCGAGACCGCTTTACAGGTTCCTGGCAGGTTATTATTAATCCTTTCCATGGTTAATCATATCTTTGCTATTGATAGGGCCTGGTGTGTATTGAAGATTGCAGCCACAGGATAACGAATATAGTTTCATAAATTAATTTAATACGACTGAGAGAAAGTACATCTCCTTGGGATTACAATAAATTGTTTGCTTCCCTAACCGGCTCTAACAAAAAAAGTAAACAAGCATTTGTATAGTGAAATGATCAACTAGGTTGATATCTATCACTTTTTTACCACAAGTTTAAACCGCTAGGCATGTATTCCATTTCCGTGTAACCAATCCAGTGAATGTGCGATATTTTACTTACAGATCAGCGCGGCTTGGATTCAAACCCACGAGGGTTCAATTCACCTCAGGATCTGTCATTTAAAACTTCACGATGTTACCCGTACTCTATTAAGACATTCTGTAATCCTGACTAATCCTATCTACACGGTGCTTTGGAAATTTGTAAGATGTATGAATTATTTCTCTTTAATATTTATTATTGATCGATTTTAAATCGATATATTCATTACACTTTATAGTTCATTATATTTTATACCTCACTGACTCTTACTTAAACTTACTCACGTACTCTTCTAATTTAGTGGTACACTAATTATAATACCGTACTTTATGCTTCCTTTCGCTAGATATTTTTATTATCAAAATGTAAATCATTCTTACATTCATAGTAGCCTAACTGTTAACTGATTATCATGATTTTATATTCGCTGCATTTAATAGTAGCAATTTTCTGTAGTTTTCTGAAGTAGTGCGCCTTTCATGTCGTAAAAGTTGTTCAAATACTATTAAAACTCTGTAACTAAATAGCGGCACTACAAGATTTATCCAACTCCCAGTGGCATTTAACCTGCCATATTTACATGTAAGAAACATTTGTATTTTCTTCCAATATAATAATCGTTTCTTCGTACCCAAGCGTGACAAGCGATTCGCAATTCCTTGATCGGAATTCTTTTATTCCCCAGCCGGGAACTGATGAGGGACGGCCACAAATCTAGCCGGGTCCCGAGGGACTTTGAAAGATGAGAGTGTTCGTGCAGATGATAGATCGCTCAGAGGAAGTTATTGGAGGTGCAGTGACAGCCCGTGGAGACATAAATATGAACGAGTTGTCATGCAAACTTGTGTTCATTAGTTAACAATAGTGCATGTAATCCCGTATCTGATTAATCTAGAGTAAGATTGACGTTTAGCAAAGAGTGCCATGAATGATAGTTGTAACATCGATGACGGGCTTATTCCTAGGTTAGTTTCTAAGTTGCATCCTAGGTAAATTCCTAGGTTAATTCCTTGGTTAGACGATTGAAAATGACATTGTTAGTTAATGCGCATATTAAGGCTTCATTCTCTATAACCATTTAATCTTGCACATTTTAAAGGCTCTTCATTCTAAAACATGTAGAGCGTAAGAAGCTGGTAAAACTAATGTTAACGTCAGTTTCTTCACTCGAAAGCGATATCAGTGACGGGCGAGCCCAGGACATGAACCCTCATATCCTGATCCGCTGTCGAGTATCTTACCGACATCGCCACTGGTTCCAGCCAGTATGATATTAACATGAAACAGAATGTAATACAACTATCTAAACTATCATTAACAATTTTTGAAACTATTGTAAAAGAAGAAAAGTTAATGATACAGGATTGAATAATGGCAGTGTGACCATTCTTAGACGAAACCATGACGGATGAGGTTAATAAATTAAAATGTAAGAATCTTCGAACCGGATTAGAAGTGCTTTGATAGAAAAATGTATATATATATAAAATATGTGAAGTTTGCACTTAGACACTTCGAAACTTGTTATTGTCACATGATAATTTATTTTTTCAATAAACTAGGATGAACCAGAGGTCGTCCTGTATACTCACACATTTTTACTATATTTTCCTGACACGGGTACTTGTCTTTCTTTACTTTGTGAGTATAAAGTTGATGCTCTTCCTCCGCTCTTGAAAGTACCACAGAATAAACGGCAAGAGAGGCTTCGCGTTATTCTCCGGTAACCAATTTGAAAGAGGATATGGCTTAACGGTTAAATTGTTCGCCTCAGAAGCATATGGCCTGGGTTCATAGCTCGTGTCAGTCAACAACATCAGTTAATGGTTATTCTCTAGAGCCCCTGGAATCATATATCGGAGATTGCCAACGCAACAGCAGTTATGCCACTAATTCTGGAAAAGAAGCAGTCTCAAAGTCCGGTAACCATATGACAATGGTAGGACCGGTAACCGGCACTGAAATGATCATAAAACTTTTAAATTGGACCTCTGCCTGACTCTACTGGAAACGTCTGCGCCTATTTAGTTATATGGAGCTAACGAAACAGGCTATGTCATGGATTTTTCAATCAGGAGTTCTCCTGATGTCAAGTGGAAGGAAAGCTCATAATTATCGAAAAGTTTAAATTTTATTTGAAAAAGTTTAATGACTCATACAAGTTTAACTCAACTTGTAACTCAATGAACTTCAAACGGTTTTTTATAATAAAGATTTGCTTGGTGACCAAAATTCTGGAAGAATTTTATCCATTATCTATTTATCTATACAATTTGTAATATGAAAGCTTCCCAGGAGCTGCATATTGTTATTTATTTAGTTTATTTCTATTATTCCTGTTAAAAAATATTTTGCTCTTATAATAGTGCAGGTTTTAGTTATCGTTAGATTGCTTTTTCATTATGTTTAGATAAAGCTACAGCGTGCAGCCTAATTAAAGATTGATTGACTGAATTCATCGTTGCCTCTGAGCCTAAAATGATAAAACAAATGTCAATTGAAAGTTGCAGTTAAGATCACAACTTTAACTGGGACCCACTATTCGGGTTTATTGACTATTTTCTCAATTCATATTGGCGTTGTACTTTGAATTCATCTGTACACTATTATCTAAAATAGGGCTAATAATATTATTTTATTAAGCTCTAACAGAAACTCTTGAAATGTTGGCCACATGATCATCGAAACATTACAACCCTTAATTTGGTTAATATACATTTAAAATTAAATGTGTTAAAATGTAAAGTATTGTGAATTGGAAAGTTGCTTATCGGCTGGAGCCAGTGGTGATGTCGGTAAGATATTCGAATGCGAATCAATTTGTCAGTAATTCAAATCTTGGGCTCTTCCGTAACTGATCGCATTTCGAAAAATGAAACTGACGTTAACATCTAAAGTCAAGAGTTAAAGCTTTACAGCTTTTTAATCGGGCTTTATTTCCCTTGAAAACCGTCAGATTCCAGGCAGATATTTCTACCCAGTCTGCTTTTACTCTCCAGAAGGAGAACTTCATCGATCAACAACTTAATCCCTTCACAAAGGCTATGTCTTATTCAGCTTCTAACGTGGATTCTCTATGCCATGCGCAGTTCTTGCTTAGTCGTCTCCTATGACACTCGCGGTTAAAGGTTATTTTATTCTTCAGCTGTTCTGATACGATATATGAAACTTGTGCTTAATGCTTATTACTATTGATTATACATCTTACTGGTTGTATAAAGAAATTAATAAGCAAAATTATGTAGAACTAGCCGGTATTTGAAACGTTAGAGGCCAACCATTAATATGAACATTTTCTCGTATGACATCCAAGTCTATCTACCATACTTTTAATTCTAATGTTGCATTATTATTTCTCCTAAAATTGTAAATCGAATTCAATCAATTTATTATTATTATATTCATGTGTCCACATTATCGCTATCTAAATCAATGCAGTCTTGTATAGTTCTTGATTCACTACTTCTCCGCCTGGAAATTGATGTTCCTTCACCTTCAAAGCTTTCCGAAAATTCTCTGAAATCTTCATTTGAGTCATATCTATTTGGTTTGGTGATGTAGCCTTCAAGACGCTTGTTCACATAATACGCAGGAAGATCTTTATCAGTAGGCGATTCTTGTTCAGAAAGTTTTTCTTTATGCGGATTCATCTTAAATCCAGTTCCTAGAGAGATTCCCTGTTTTGCTGTCGTGCTTTCTTGCTCTAATAGAAGCGGGAAGAATTTGTAGGACTGAAATCCAGAAAATGGCATAACTGGAAGATTAATTATCGATGAAATGTGAGGTTGATGAAAGCTATGAACTAAACTTGGATACTCAGTAATAGTAAAGTTTTTCGATTGCGTACTAGAGAGTTTAGAAGAATTGCTGTCGACCGTTGAATCTCCATCAAAAGGTCTAAATAATTTCATTTTCTTTGTAGCTGGCAGATCAATGAAATTTCTGTCGACGTTACTGGTTAGCGCAAACTTTAAAGCACTTTTATTAGTATGTTCCGTGCTTCCTGTTTCATGCTCAGTCAATGATTTAGTGCTATAAGTTTTATTATAATTATTGAATCCAGATAAATCAATGTTACTCTGGAAAGGCGACGATAGCCTACTGTAGCAGCAGACTGGTTGATCGTTTGCCTGCAGTAATTTAGGGTCGCACATCAGCTTTGTGCTGGAACACCGTGATGTGAGGTTTGCGCACTTTTCAAAGACAATACTATTATTTTGCAAAGTTTGAATCAGTTTGTACTTACTATTCAAAATATTTCCAGTGTTTGCATGATTGCTTGGTAAACTATCACGGGAAGCAGTTCCCATTTCTAGAGTCGGCCTAAAGGCGCTTAATCTTTGAAAGTCCTCACTATTACCATCAGTGACGATTGCGTCCAAATGGAAAGGTCTAAAGAGGTACTTGTCTGTTGTCTCGTCTGAATACTGCTCTTTTAGCTTTGCGGCGATTTCATTCACTTCACCCTTGTGATATGAGAAATGGCCAGAAAATCCACGGCCAAATTCGTGTTTCTTCGTGGAACATTCCCCATCAACTTTTAAATACTCATTCTTATCTCGCTCTTCAAACATGTTCACGGTTGACGCTTCAGTCGATTCCTCTGATGATCTTTCTGTGTCAGCCTTATTACAGTAAATTTTCACATTTTCAATTTTAGATCCAAGGCCAGAGCTGACGTTCTGATGAACGTTCCGCCTTCGATTTCCTCCGTTGAACATGGCCTTGACGTCCTCCCAGGAGTGAAGTAGAGCTGCATCTTCTTCCGTTCTCTCATCGGACTCCTCGATCCTCGAGTCCGCCTCGACCGTCTCTCCAGCCCGAGTGATCACGTGGAGGTGTCTCCTCCAGGAATTGAAATTAGCAGCGTCCGGATGGTAGTACTTGGAGCTCTGCGTGCGGTGGTAGTGGAAGATGAACTTGTTTGGAGAGAAGTAGAGGTCGCAGTACTGGCACTTGATGCACTTTGCCCGCGAGCTGTTATATCTGGAGGGGATGAAGGTCCCCCTACAGCCCCAGCCACACCGGTGCTCGACCTCGAAGACGAAGTCGTCAGGGAGCTGTGGGGGGCCGCTGTCATCCAGGAAGGACTTGACGAGGCGCTCGGCCTCTCTCCTGGTGATCATCCCACAGCGACGTGATGAGGTCGGCATCGCGCCCGCTCTCCTCAGCAACTAGACAGAAGAATAAGACATAAAAGCTAAACAGCTAATGTTTACGTCAGCTTCCTCACTCGAAATCGATGTCAGTGACGGGAGAGCCCAGGATATGAACCCTGGACATACTGATACGCGGTCGAATATCTTACTGACATCGGCTGGAGCCGATGTCGGTAAGATATTCATTAACAATTTAGTGCCTACTGCTGTCAATGACAACATTGAGCAAGTTTTGTAGAGCGGTTGTTATTCTCTATAGTGTTCTACCAAACGACGGATCTTAGATACGCATTTCTACACACGATCTGCATCTACATGTATACGACAGAGAGCGCTCTATCGATTTATTTGTTAATCCCTTCACAATAGGCTATGCCTTATTTTAGACCAGATTTTTTGAAAATAAGGATTCTGAGGTGATCTTTTTTTCTCCAGCAGTACTTGCATATTCACCTCACAACCTCGTACGACTCTTACAATTTACTGTTGGTATAGTCTTCGGCGGAACGGACACAATGCAGAAGTCGAGTTGTATGCCATTGATATAGTAAGATACACCTCTTGTTGCACAGGTGTGGCTCAGTAATAGCTTACCTCTAAAGGATAAACTCATTTTAGTGAAATGCTCATTCTGCAGCGATATCGATCGCTTTTTTAATGGCACAAGCTTAACCGTTCAGCATTTCAGTCAATTATTCATGTTACCAGTCCTGCGAATGTCTAAGATTTTACTCTCAGGTCAGCTCTACCGGAAATTAATCCCACAACCTCAGGAACAACCACTTGAAAATTTCATAACGTCACCTAAAACATTTAAGCACTGAGCTGTAGAAAGCTGTACAGCCGATGTTAGCGTCAGATGGACATCAGAGACGGCGCGACCAGAATTTGAACCCCAACATACTGATCGTCGGTCGGATATCTTACCAACATCGACTCTGGCTATAGCCTGAGCTATTTAGACATTCCTCTAATTGCACATATTTGCACTAATAATTTATATATTACCTCTAGTTGCCAAGTTGTTCACTGATCCTAAAAATCTTACATCTAATAATAATATAATAATGACAACATCGAGCACTAGTGAGACAAATCCAAGCTGGTGAGCAAAAAGAGGATCCAACACGGTGCAAATTTCAAAAATGAAAAAGTCAGTCCAAAAATCTAGTTGCACAAGTATGCACTAATAATAATCATCTTACCTCTAGCTGGACAGGTATGCTCTAGTAGCAATCATCTTACCTCTAGCTGGACAGGTATGCTCTAGTAGCAATCATCTTACCTCTAGCTGGACAGGTATGCTCTAGTAGCAATCATCTTACCTTTAGCTGGACAGGTATACACTAGTAGCAATCATCTTACCTCTAGCTGGACAGGTATGCACTAATACCAATCATCTTACCTCTAGCTGGAGAGGTGTGCACTAATGGCAATCATCTTCCCTCTAGCTGGACAGGTATGCACTAATAGCAATCATCTTACCTCTAGCTGGACAGGTATGCACTAATAGCAATCATCTTACCTCTAGCTGGACAGGTATGCACTAATAGCAATCATCTTACCTCTAGCTGGACAGGTATGCACTAATAGCAATCATCTTACCTCTAGCTGGACAGGTATGCACTAATAGCAATCATCTTACCTCTAGCTGGACAGGTATGCACTAATAGCAATCATCTTACCTCTAGCTGGACAGGTGTGCACTGGACGCATGTTATCCCCAGAGCAACTCTTCTGTTGTGAATCTCGTTATAGCTGTAGCCCTTGAGAAGCGTTCCACTGATCTGAGCCAAGCACAGTCTCTCCTTCCCGTCAATCATCAGGGACACAATAGACACCCCGTGCAACGTCGCGTGACCAATTCTACTTCCGGCAGATGATTCCACGGATTTCTGCTCAAGATGTTGTCTGACTGGATCGTTGCAGTTTCTCGAATCAACGGCACTGGGGTGTTGATATTCTACCAGACTGCGCTTGTAATCTATTGATGACGTCATGATAGTGACGCCACGATGACGTTTTAGTAATTTTTTCTTCAGACGATGAACGAGAGAGCGAGAGTTCAACTACTGGATGCTGTTTAGTGGAACATGTGGCAGAATTTAATATTTCGTAGAATTATTTGCATTAATTGTCACCTGAGTGGTTCAAATAAAGTTACATAAAATAATCAACGGCTACAAGCGACACTCAAATCGTCTAAAATTACAAAATCTACTGGATCAGTGAGTAACAAATTGCAATGGCGAAACTTAAAATTACACAGAAATTGCGTCATTTAGAGCTATTCGACCATACCCAACTTGGTTCACTTAAAGCTGTAAAGCTGAAACCGAGTAATGCTGGTTTCTTCGCTTGTAAGAAAGCTTTTTGACAAGCGAGCCTATGAAATGAATTCCTGTAATTTATTTAGCCTTCTGCAACTTAACCGCAATGATTCCACTGGATTATATTAAGGTTATTGTGGTATTTTATCCAGATGAGCTCTTCGTAGATGTAATCATTTGTTTTTACTTGATTTATTGACATTTGTGTCAATTTTTCATCATAGAATAATTTCAGCTTTGCGGAGTGACTAAGTTGGAGGGGCGTGGAGTGGAACCAGTCAGATGTAGAGAACAATATGACTCATTTTATCCAGTACAATAGATGCTATTAAAATACCTTTGAAATGTTAATGAAGTTCTAATTTGTCGAGAAATGCACTTATTGTGTATCATTCTGATAAATTTCATCCCTCTAGTATTTATAAAACAAAAAAGTAAACAAGCATTATAGTGAAATGATCAACTGTGTTGATATCTATCACTTTTAATACCACATGTTTACAACGTTAGGTAATTTAGACCATTTTCCGTATAACCAGTCCAGTGAATGTCCGAAATTAAGACATTCAATGGAATAGGTCTATAGTGGCGGAACGATCAAACAATAAATTCTATCTCATTATAATATCTCACTGGCATGTTCTGTATACGTTTTAAATAAATGACGTTGATTCCATGTGAAATACATTCGATTAATCTCGTCCTGTTAAAACTTTTAAAAATTTAAAAGTTAAAACATTTGGTATTCAAAACACATTCAGTGATCGGTTGAAGTAAATCGCGAACTGGCAAAATATATTGCCGCTACATTTTTGAGGAATTTTAGACCGATAAAATTTTAATTTAAAACGACTATTAAAAATTGTGCAAATAATTAAAACCCGTACGTATCATGTACAACTTCTTAAAAAATATTAGATGTATGAGAAAATTAAGGTTAGTGTTTCTTCAACTAAAATATCAGACCTTTAGAATAGTGCGTTCTATAGTCAACTGAAAAGTTGAACAATTCTCACATTGATTACGACATACGTCGAATATTTTTCCACTGATCTACAATTAAAAATTGATTGTAAGCGTGCATTGCACCATTTTAGTGCATAACATAAGGTCTTTGTATAATTTTAGTACATTTTAACTTAAGGTCTTTATTTTATTGCTAATATACTAGTCACATAAAACCTTGCAAACTTAAGGAAACTAAAAATTGTAATAAATAAATAATTAAATAGTAACACATCTCTGTCACAGCTTTCACCTACCAGAACTGATCCAACATGTTCTGTCACAATACCAGTTCCGCAAGTTTTGTATCAAAGCGCCTTAGAAGCTTCAAACCTGAAGCTTTTATAGAGGCAACTCCGTGGCAGTAGCACGGACAAAGCAATAATTGTCCAGCTCTATCGTCTTCACTCCAAGAAGCAGATTATAGCGTATCATGTAGACTATAGAGTATGGATACTTCTGTAGCTGCTTCTATAGATACTTTCTATAGATACCATCTGTAGATACTTCTGTAGTTACTTTTGTACATATTTCTGTAGATACTCTAGTAGATACATTAGTAGATACTTCTGTAGATACTCCAGTAGATACTTTTGTAGATACTCCAGTAGATACTTGTGTAGACGATTCTGAAGATACTTCAGCAGGTACTTCTGTAGATACTTCTGTAGTTACTTCAGTAGATACTTCAGTAGATACTTCAGTAGATACTTCAGTAGATACTTTCGCAGATACTTCAGTAGATACTTCTATAGAAACTTCAGTAGGTATTTGTGCAGATAATTCTGCAGATACTTTTGTAAATTCTTCAGTGGAAACTTCAGTTGATACTTCTGTAGATACTTCTGTAGATACATCTGCAGATATATATGTAGATACTTCGGTAGATACTTTAGTAGATATTTCTTTAGATATTTTAGTAGATATTTCTGTAGAAAATTTTCTGTAGATACTTCTGCAGATACTACAATGTATACTTCTGTAGGTACTTCTGTAGATATTTCAGTAGTTACATTATTATAGATTTTGTAGATATTTCTGTAGATACTTCAGTAGATACTTCAGTAGATACTTCTGTAGATATTCCAGTAGATACTTTAGTATAAATTCTGTCGATATTTCTGTTGATACTTCTGTAGATACTTCTGCAGATACATGTAGGCCCTACTTCAATGGATACTTCTGTAGATACTTCAGTAGATACTTCTGTAGATAATTCTGTAGATACTTCAGTAGACACTTCAGTAGATACTTCAGTAGATACTTCTGTAGAATCTTATGTAGACCAATGGAACCGAATCACCACATAATTCAATTCAATAACGTATGCATTAAAAGTTCAATAACTTATCAATTAAGAATATATCAAGACGTATTTTACGTCATTTTGTAATGAAATGATTGCTCTTCAAAATAGCATTCGAAAAAATGTATGTGACGTATTCTCTATTATTATAAAGATAATTTTACGTTGCTTGTAACACGCCCATAGTCCTGTAGCCTACTGGAAATTCTTATATGACCCCACTCCTATTTCCAAAGCTATGACTTTCACGTTATAAGAGATATTCACATGACATTTCTGTATATTTTGTAGTATTGGCTGCTGGTCAAGTACCATAAATTTCAGGAACATCGATCAACTCCTTACGACTTAATTTTAAATAAATTTGGGGTATCAGTTATAAAAAACACAACATATATATATATATATATATATATATATATATATACATGTATATATACGTATATATATATATATATATATATATATATATGTATGTATGTACATGTACATGTATATATATATAAATATATGCCTGCATGTACTACTGAACAGTGTATGTCTATATATATACAGACTGGGGCAGAAAATAATAATCCACTAGCGAAATCTCAATAACTTCAAGAAAACTCAAAATATCTTAACGAAAATTACGGAGCTTCTAGGGGAGGAATTTCTGCGTATATCCTGCAAGTTTTATAAAAATCTATTGAGCAGGAAAAAATTACAGCGTTTCAAAGAGAAAAATGCAAAAATCAGTTTTAATAAGGCTTTTTTAAAACAAAAGTCCTAATAACTTAGACAAAACTCAAAATACTTTTACAAAATTTTTGGAGCTTTCAGAGGAGGAATTTCTGCATATATCCTGCAAATTTGGTGAAAATATATTCAGAAGTAACAAAACTACAGCGTTTCTTCGGAAAATATGTTGAAATCAATTTTAGCATGGCTTATTTAAACAAAAGTACCGGAAATTTTCTTCAAAATTTAGGAATAATTTTAAAAGAAGAACTAAATTTAAGCATCATTTATTAGAGTAGCTAACAAGGTACTGCAGGCTTAAACTCCACCACTTAAGTAAACGGCCCTTTTCAGGGTCGTTATTTTCTTTAAAAGGAACGACTGACATTTCGAAAAGCCTTGTTAAAATTGATTCTAGCACTTTTCTCGTAGAAATGCTGTAATTTCGTAACTACTGAAAATATTTTAACCAAATATGTAGGATATACGCAAAAATTCCTTCCCTAGAAGCTCCGTAAATTTCGTAAAGATAATTTGAGTTTTCTTAAAGGTATTAAGATTTCTCTAGGGGATTATTTTTTGATGCCCCAGTCTGTATATATATATATATATATATATATATATATATATATATATATATATATATATATAGAGAGAGAGAGAGAGAGAGAGAGAGAGTATATATATATAATTTTAAATAAAATTTTTATTACATAGTACCATTACATATATATAGGCCTATATATACATGTATATATATATATATATATATATATATATATATATATATATATATAGAGAGAGAGAGAGAGAGAGTATATATATATATATATATATATATATATATACATGTATATATAGGCCTATATATATGTAATGGCACTATGTAATAAAAATTTTATTTAAAATTCCACAAATTAACCTTGCCTTTCTCTAATAATTGGAACATTTTATGAATAGGCCCACCTAAACTACATGTGTTCGCAACCGATCAACTAACATTCAAATGATTGGAGTACTTTAAATGATCAGTTATTTCGATATAGCCTAAAGATAACATTATAACAGTACTCACTAAGTAAAATGGTAATTATTAAAAGTGTAAATCCAACCTGAATGACAAACCAGAATTTTAGTCCAATTCAATTAAATTTCTATCCCATCTAATTCTAATTTAATCTAATTTAATCTACCAAATTATAGAACATAATTTACACTCGCAGCCTCTTGGTCTGAAGTGACGCTATATAATCCCTTGAATACCTTCGATATCATGTACCTGCATGTTAACTGATAATGCCGAGATGAGGAAAAGGTGTCAGTGTATTCTGTAGGGACATTGAAATTTGGTAGAATGTAGTAGCCCATATACAATCACATTGATGCCTGACGGCATATGTCATACTATACACATGTTTAACTATTTGTTATAACAAACGCTCTGCCTTCTTCACACTTCACAGGACTTTATCAGTAGAGGGATGACTGATTCCAATATCAGTAGAGGGATGACTGATTCCAACTTAAGAATCAACCTCAATTGAATATCTTGACTATCAATTACCTATAGGCCCTATGATAGTATATCTACTTGTAGGCTATATGTATATAGTCCACAAATAGAAAGCTATTGTCATCAAGGACAATATCAACACTGTAATAATATCACCATTAATCATGATGTTAGCTAAATGATAATGGAACACTTCAAAGAAACTAAAAATCTAAAAATGTAGTTTAAGTAGCCTATTATAAATTCATCATCCTGTATTTGCAAAGTTTTATTATCTGATCGACAAGCCTTTAGGAATAGAATCCAAGAGACTTCAATCTGACTTTTGTACTGAGCTACTTTAAATAGCATAGTACATTTAATTCTTTAAATAAATAAATAAATTAATTAATGAAACGAAAGAGGTAATAGGCAGTCAAACAGATAAATATGCATAAAACATGCATGAAATCAAATCCACAAAATTCACAATCCGTAGAATTTACAAAAAATTTAATAAAAATTAATAAAAATTGAACTATAGCCTAATAAATTTAAAATGTAAACATTAAATAATAACGAATATCAAACACAGCAAATGGAATAAGAGGACCGGTGGGGGCTAAATTGTTTTCCATAATAGCGCTAGTATGCTGTATATCTTTTCATGCGTAACTGAGCGCAGAGATGCCCTACACTTCCACCGGATGGGCAAGAGCATGGTATACGGAGTGTGGGCTGAAAACATAATAGACACTAATTCCTATTCATTTTGGGTTCCTTTAATTGTTGATTTTTGAAATATTTAGTAATCAAAGCTGTTACTTTCATGAACAATTGGTGCTTTAACTGACGTAAAATGGATGATTACCGGAATCTTTCCCTTAAAAAAGTTTTCGCATTAGGGCTGGTGGGCAATGGTGTATCCGTGCCTGAACTCAGACTCATTGAAATGTGATAAAATCGCTGCAATGAAAAAGACCTGTTAATTGAAGCTAATTAATGTTCCATGAGAGGATGTGTGCGGTAGTTGGGACTATATAGATATCAGATCAGTAATTAAATTTCTGTTATCTGTTCGTCATTATAACGACCGTCAATAGATTCCCTCATACCTCTATTAACTCCAAAAGAAAGCCAATATAATGTGATTTCTGCAGTAACTAAAATGTTTTGCCTTTAACTTTGGGGAGCATTGATAGGACCTGGCGCCATGGGTGCGAAACTTAGGGAGCATAGGGGCCGGCGACGCAATACATGTATAATTTGTCAGGTTCAAAGCTTGGTAATCTCCATAAAACGGCTAAATAATCATTGCTTCAAATCAAACAAGATATTCAAGATATAAATCATCAAAAGGCCAAAGTCTTCATCAAGCTATCAAATGTCGTTATGTTTAAAAACACCAACGAGATTATTTATTTATAGCCGGCGTGATTGAAAGCAGTTGGTTTAGTAACTTTAGTTGCGCGTCAATAAACGAAGCTAAGCTACATCGGCATCGGTTAGTACTTTGTGGGAGGCCACCTTGGAAGACCGAGTGTTGACACCTTAGAAGGAAAAAATTTCAGGGTGATGGAAGGCTATTCTTAAATCCGAGCCGGCTGCAATTGGTGCGCCATTAAAAGGCAACGATTACTAATATCCATGAAAAGGGAGGAGGAAATGGGCCTCACACAAGCATCTGTGCTTCCTGATCCAGTGTGCGGTTATTTATTTATTATATGAACATCGCTCAGTAAAGTCGTTTAAACCTTCTTTATTTAAAAAAAATAGCGGCATCTTCTTAAGCATATGCATATTTTTGCATATTTTGCATATTTTTCATCTGCATGATTTCGCGGCTGCTACTGAGAGGCTGATAAAAAGGTTTCGGTAGAGCGCTCGTCAGAATTAATATCCAGTAGTGGACACGGGGCCGTAAGGTTATTTATCGACGACTCTCTCATAGCACAGGCAGTAATTAAGAATTGCTCATCGGAACTAATACAGGCAGCAGCGACATCTTTACACGAATGCTGCAATCATGATTACATCTTAGTTGTTGTGTTGATTAACATACGTCTGCATACGTCTTGTCTCAGACGTATGCAGGTTTGTTAAATCTTAAAAAGCTTTACTTGTACAAAAGTAAACACGAATTACAGTGAAATGATCAACTGCGTTGATATCTATCACCTTTATTACTACATGTTTATAACGTTAGGCAATTTAGTCCATTTTCCGTATAACCAGTCCAGTGAATGTCCAAGATTTAACTCTCAGATCAGCTCGGCCGGGATTCGAACCCACGAGGGTTCAATTCACCTCTGGGTCTGTCATTTAAAACTTCATGACGTTACCCCTACGCTATTTAGACATTCTGAATGATATAATGTAATAATGATTAGACTGGAACTTGTAGACCGTCTAAGAAATCAGAGCAGCAGCGAAGTTGATAACGAATTTGAAACAGGGATGCGAAAATTATTTATCATAATGAACTTTTATTGTAATTTTAGACTCTCGTTAATTAGATTTTAACTCTTCATGTTATATAGCTATAATCTGGTTATATTGGATGATGGAAATTAATCCACGTATAGCTTAAGAGGGTCTTAGAAGAAGAGGTAGATAAAAAGATTCTTTCATTTTTATCTATTTGAAAGAACTTGGTGGTTCATGCAGAACAGATCATAATTATAAAGTATCCGGAGTAAGACGAAGGTTTCGTGGAGAGTCTAAACATTCTAGTGGAAACATCGTAGAAATAAAATACAATATATATCACATTATATATATATACATATATATATACATCACATCATATATGTTACATCAAATATGTCCCAGCATACAAATCTCATCATACATGTCATTTCATAACTGGCGAATCATATATATCGCATCAATTACATCAAATTAACTAGAAACATTCGATTAATTTAGAGATTTAATTAAAAATGTACAGAATTGACATGCTTACTATAACCACCAGATAGGGCGTTAAAACTATGGAGCGGAGTACCACGAAAAATTATATCGTTAACTTTTCTATATCGAACTACTCGAATAAAGACGTCAATTTCAATATTTCAAAAATAATAAAATATAGTACTTCAATGTCACTCAAGAATAGATAGGCCCAACTTTCGCGACTGCAGGCATACATGTACTTGTTTTGTCACATGCATGAGAAAGGTGACATAATCACATTATTTCACTTATTATACGACCATTCAAACAGGGTCTTTCAAGATTTCGTGAACAATATCTAATTTTATTTTACTTCCTTTATCATTTTTAACTTCTTAAAAAGAACTTTGTACTTATTATATATATTATAGTGGAATGAAATATATATATATATATATATATACAGTATATACATGAATATATATATATATACATGTGCATATATATATACATGTATATATATATATATACATATACATACATGTATATATATAAGAATATATATGTATATGTATATATATATATACATATACATACATGTATATATATAAGAATATATATGTATATGTATATATATATATATATATATATATATATATATATATATATATAAGGCTTAAGTCAAGTTTAATGTCAGTTTCCCCTTCTATAGCATGCCAGTCAATAGGAAGTGTACTGGATTTTAACCCTGCACCTACTGATGCTCTGTCAAATAATTTGCCAACAATCCACCGGCTCAGCATCAGCCTTTACATATAATATTATATGCATGTATATATAAATGTATTAAAAAGCCTAGTTATATGTATATGTACACATTATATACATGCACACGTGTGTACAATATTATCAACACTGGATGGTAAGCATCACCTACTGACACTTAGTCGACCGCATAATCGATTGTGTTACCGTAAATATAACTTCCCTTAAGCCCGTTCATAGCGCTGAGTTTAAGCCCATTTATAGAACTTAGCTTAAGCCCGCTTACAGAATTGTAATCCTCGAGACCTGGTCTTGGTCTCGAGACCTTTTGAGACCGGATTCTGACGATTGCCGGTCTTGGTCTCGAAGATTCTGGTCTTGGTCTTGGTCTCGAGAGGTCTGGTCTTGGTCTCGGAGTTTTGGTCTTGACTAAAATTCTGCCCAGTTTTGAAACTTCATTCCGTCTATCGTACCACTGATGTCACAGGAAGCCCCGAAGGGAAGAGATCAGAGGAAGCCCTATGATAATCTGATAGATTTATTGCCTGTGTCATAGAGCGGGAGCAGTTTGATCGTAAAATTCATGACAGTTTCTAATTAAAATCACCAGAAACAGAAAAGTCATGCAATTAAGTGAAATCACAACTTTGATAATTTCGATCTTGCTTGATATACAGCAAGGTATCGTTCTAATTCGACCTACTTTTGTTTTTCCTGCGAATATAAATCCTGTATATCTTTGTCCGTGCTATAGTTAATTACTATGAAATTGTCTTAACCAGACTAAAGGAACTCAGAGGGATATTTCCAAATCATTAATTTCTCTACTATTTGTTCGGTAAATGATATACATTCGGTTCTGTCGCAATTAAATCTAGTTGAGAAATGTTTGAATAGTTTAACTTAAACATTATTGAATAATGTGACTGTAGATACTATAACAATTTTTAATATAACAATGTATACCATAACAATGCATACTAACATAATTTGCTTTAAGCAAATAACTTAAGAGTTAAGGAATTGCCTTAAATCAATCTTTCATCATCTCTATTTTTTCTATCGTACATGAAGAATCTTCTAATAGTTGTAAGTATACTAATGCTTTTACCGTTTTCAATATTTAAATTTTATGTGACAATTAGGCGCAGGACCTGAAGTAACAGGCCTAAGCTTAATTGTGATTGTGTGCATATATATATGCGTGCATATTGTTGATTGTCTTAATAATTTTAATGCATGATCCGAAAAATTTATCTTGGCACATAGTTATACTAAGAACTTCATTGAATATATTAATAAAGATGCAGATATTTTTTTGAAAATTCGGAATATGCAAGGGCCACTTGTAGGCCTTTAATTCCGTTCAAGCTCTTAAACTGACAATGTAAATGGCAATTGTGACATGCTTACGATAATTTTTTTAAACAAATAAATGTCTACTATAATGCTTTTCATGGTTATTGTTATTATAATAATTTCATTTTAATTATTTACATTATGGCTTTAGAGCTAAATGTAACACTTCGCTGATTAATGATCAAACTCTCTGTGAGTTTCTACAAATCAAATTGTTTGACAGCCACAAAGCTTAGTAGTTCTTTTATTTTGGTGATTTTCTAATGCTTCATTCTTAATCAATTAAAACCAGTATAGCGAAGCATTCCTAAACATCCGATCTCTCTCTTAAGTGTTGTGCAAAAGTAACAGGTCCAAGGCGCATATTTCTACTCGAATTCTTCCTCGGTGTTCCATAAAGAGCACTCCACTGATTAACGAGTTATTAATGTTATTTGTGCTGAGGGATCTAGATAAAATGTGTCATTGTTTTAGATTGCCTATGAATTGTTCGATGGTTCTAGGCAATAGAGAGTCTTATGGTAGAAGCGGTAATGCTAGTGCTGGAAGTAGCAGGAATTCTAGTTAAGTTTCTTATATTTCATTTTGATTGTTTTATGATCCCATGTTTATGTGTGTATGTGTGTGCGTGTATATTTATATGTGATGCATCTTGATCCTGTCTGTTTTTTGACGAATAACGAAATGAATATTAAATTCACAAAAGGCTACGCCTTACCTACAACCTTAATGCACACTATTCTTCTTCTTCAGTGCACTGCCAAGTGGCAGGGTCAAGGTACATATTCATACTCAAAGTCTGTTTTCTCGCTCCATAAGAGCACTTCTTAGATCAACAAGTCAATACCTTCACAAAGTCTATGCCTAATCCATACCTTATGTAGCCTATAGCTTGGGAAAAATATGGCTTCTGAGGTGGTTTCCCGTTGCCTTCCTCAGTTAGGTGGATTAATTACCTTTTAATTCCTGGGGGGAAATATTTCATGGTGATGTGGGTCCTCTCTTGCCATCCTCAACTCCTGCCTTAGTCGCCTCTTACGTACACGTGGCAGATTGTTTGCGGTTGCCCTATTCTGCAGTGGTCCAACCACACCCGAGCACAACACGGGGGGACAATGCACACTATAACTTGGGAATAATATGGCTTCTGATGTGGTTTCATTTGTATTCATCAATTCTAGCTTAGTTGCAGCCTACATTACGTGCGGTTTACTGCTGTTATTCAGTGTTCAGTGGTAAAGCTAAAGATAAAGCTAAAGCTAAGGTTAACGTCAGTTTCCTCACTCGAAAGCGATGTCAGTGACGGGCGAGCCCAGGATTTGAACCCACACCTACTGATCCGCGGTCGAGTATCTTACCGACTTCGCCACTGGGTCCAGCCAGTCGGATGCTTTATCCGCATAAAGCGGATAAAGCATCCGACATCATTCTGAACTTCTTAAACGATTAATAGACAGTAAAACTTTTATAAGTCTTACTTTTGAAATTATGAATATCAATTATTTCTGAATTTACGATTAATATTTAAGATTTCAATTTCAGTTATAAACTTTTTATTAGAATTTTCAATCTAAAACTTACATAAAAGTGATAAGAATATATGGTGAGCTAAATATGACCTATTATTTAATTTCTAATTCATAAATAATAATAAATAATAATAATAAAGGTTTAACGTCCGTTTCCTCATCCAGAGATGATGTCAGGGACGTCCCCAACAGCACATATCACTACAGATCAATTCACCCAGACCAATCTGCGAAAGAAATGTGCTGAGGAGAAGTAAGGTCCTAAACGAAAGCCAGTCCGGTGTTCAAAAATAGTCAAGGTAGATTGATTATGTCTATGGTGGGAAAAGGTAAGTTTTAAGCTTGCTAGAGAATGTTGAAAGAGAAAAACAAGAGCGAAGATTAGCAGGTAAAGAGTTCCAGATTGTGGGTGCTGCGTAAGAAAATGAACGTCTGCCCAATGACGTGAGAATATTTGGAACTGAGAGAAGATTGGCATCGGTGGAGCGAAGTGTACGTGAGGGGCGATAGGGAAGAAGAATTTCAGATTAGTAAGAAGGCTTGCCAAATCGCAGAGTTTTGAAAGTTAACAGAGCTATTTTATGCGTTGATTAACAGAGAGCCAGTGAAGACTGCTAAATCTGACGGTTGAAATAATAGGAACAAACTAAAAACCCATCTCTTTTCGCCATTGGCAAATATTTTGACCCTCCTACCTCGGTTGATGGACTTGCACTGTTTTTTTTTTTATCTCGCTTACTCTTGTGGTCTTTGTATACTCTGTCATCATCGTGTAGTGCGATGGCGTCTGATGATGCAGAGTCTGCTTGAGACGTCCCTGATATTGCTTTATGGCGAGGAACTGGACGTAAAATTCTTTTTGATTGATTGATCGATCGATAAGATAGGTCAATATGACATTCTTCAACTTCTATGACATCTTATGCAAACTCATGATTATGAGAACCCGTTCAAATAATTCTTTCATAACTCACTGTCACGCGGTAAACAGATATCGCGGAATTGCGTTCAAAGTGATAGGCAATTATTTGAGAGCGATTACACACACGACGAGATGTAGCTATAATCTTGATTACAATTTCAGATTTGAGCTTCATGATGTGGAGCTTATGGGCCGGGACAGACCCCGTAGAGATGGACATTAGGAGGTTGTTCCCCCCCCCCCCCTTCAAATAACTGAATCTTTTAATGCAAGACCAAAAAAGCTAAAAGCTAAGATAAACGTCAGTTTCCTCAAAAGCTACTTCAAATTTCAAAGTTTTCATCAGCTACTTGATTTAGAACCTGTTCTATTTGTTATATTGAATATGCCTCTACCGCTTCAAAATGATTTAGACCTCGGTCGTTAGTCCATGCCAAATTAATTGACTGGATATGCAATGCGGAAAATATGATAGGCGACGAAGTGATGAGAATGTCTATTTATAATGTATAAATATACATATTTAGATATTCTAAATATCTAAATATTATAAATGTTAAGTGATTGCATAAAATAACATAGCAGCATACGGAATGAGATTGGTTTCACATGACATATGCATAAACGCAAATTTATAGCCTCAAATTTTGCATCGAATATAAAATTTGTGCTAGCTTAGGCTGATCATTTTACATTTAAGATGAGTTAAAAAAAAGAAAAGGGAATGTAAGCAAAAATCCGAAAGAAATCCGCCTTGAAAGTTACAGCCGTCTGTTACATATAAGGTTGTTAACAAACAAAAATTCGTGCCAAACTTCTATTAAATATTTCTGTATTTTTATTAGTTTTTATAACAAATTAATGTGTTCAGTAATATGTAAGCCTGCGCATGAGAGCTTCCGGCGATGATAATTTGTTAGAATTTGTATTTTTTTCTATAGACGTCCCTAACATAGCCATAGAATAATGTGTCGTACGTTACATCTTCATTGTATTCTAAATTTTTATTGCATATTTGTTCTCTAACCAAATTGACACCGGCAATAATATGTCGTTGTCGTACGTTAAATCTTCATTTTATTCTACACTTTCATTGCATAATCAATTTTATACTCAAATTGACACCGGCAAGAGAAAATTCCAACTTTTCTCCTCCCCTAATAAAACGACCACATGGACCCACCCCTCAATATTTGTGGGGGGAAGGTGGAGTCGACCAGAGGAACGGAAAGGAAGGTATGATTGAGGAACTGGACGAATGACGAGTTTGTCAGAATGCCATTCGGTCGAATTCATTTTGATTACCGATTAAGATATCCCTGTGTGATTAGACGACACTGCTCATGACCAAATGACCGTTTTCTTAATTATCTCATTCCACCCCCAATCTATTCCACTCGCAATGCTTCCAGATATACCCCACCTCGGCAGCTATGATATGGGTTATATTGATTTGATTGTAAAGTTGACTGATTGATTGATTTATGGGCTGATTGATTGATGAACTGATCGATGATTGATTGATTGGTTGCTTGGTTGATTGATAGACTAATTCATTGATTGAGCGATTGACTGATCTATTGATTAAATAAGTGAATATTTGATTGGCTGATTGACCTATTGATTGATTTATATATTTATTGCTATTCGTCAAATTATACAGTTTTAGAGAAATGTTTGTAAATCAAATAAAGCTCCAAT
The DNA here is from genome assembly GCA_905160935.1 of Enchytraeus crypticus. Lineage (NCBI taxonomy): Eukaryota > Metazoa > Annelida > Clitellata > Enchytraeida > Enchytraeidae > Enchytraeus > Enchytraeus crypticus. The sequence continues at coordinate 257,050 of CAJHZI010000270.1, forward strand.
ATTGCTCTCCAATGAACACTTAACAAGCATTTTAAGTTAATTCATATTTGCGATTAATTTATCGCATACGAACTTATCTGACCTATGAGGATATGAATTAACTGATCAATGATTGATTGATTGGCGCTTTGTTGATTGATTGATCTTATCTGTCCTATGAGGTCGTTGTTTAAACTTGTTTTCATGTAATTAAACTTAACAATAGGCTTACATATACAATTATTACATGTATCATTTTATTACCATTTAATATTTTGTTTCTGATTTATGTCAATGAAATATCCGAGATTAGTAAAATTCTTATCTTCATATTATTTGCAGATGATACAAATCTTATCTGCACAAACCCTGATATTTTGAAACTAATGAATTCAATTAATACTGAACTCCTAACACTCTCTGATTGGTTTAAAGCGAATAGATTATCCCTAAATATACAAAAAACCAATTACATGCTATTTGGGTATAAATATAACAATAATTCTGAAAATTTTCATATATACATAAATGATATCAACATTTCTAGAATAGATAAGACTAAATTTTTGGGAGTGATCCTTGATGAAAAATTATCATGGCAATATCATATTTCTTATACTGCACAAATTAGCCAAATCCTTTGGATTACTCCATCGCGTTAAAACTAAGTTACCTAAACATTGTATGTTAAATTTATAGTACAGTCTAATATATCCGCATCTAATTTATTGTAATATTGTTTGGGGGAACGCTTCTAAAAGCTTGCTCAACGAATTGCTAGTACTTCAAAAACGAGCAATTAGAATAATTCAACATGCAGTTTCGTAGTCATACGAACAATATATTTAAAGAACTTAAAATTTTAAAGTTAAGTGATATTCATAAACATTGCTATTGCGTATTTCTGTACAAAACTTATTCATAATGATATGCCTTCATGTTACAACTGTTCGTTGCTATTAAATAATGTTGTAAATTCTGTTTATAAATTTCGACAAGTTTCGAAATTTATTTACTATACCATCGTTCAGAACCCTCTGTCGCGAAAAGTATATCGCTGTACAAGGCCCTAGATACTGGCTATCCCTTCCACCTAATTTACGATCATCTCGTTCCGTTAACTGTTTCAATATTAATCTTCGTCAGTACTTATTAAATAGTTATTAATGATACTGATCTTAAATGTATAATTATGCCTACCTATTATCATTTATTTTCTTTATTGTGAATTTCTTTATTTCAATTCTTTAATTTCTACTTTATATTTTCGTTTTAAGTTCACCATGGTTCACATTTAAATTGTGCTCACTTATTGCATTTACTTGTTTGTTTGCATTGCTTGTGAACTGTACATTGTTGAATGACCCTTTTTGGTGATCTAAATATATAAATAAATAAATTTATTTTGCTTTAACCTTCTGTTAAAGACATTTATTGCTGCTGATTAATTGCAATTTATTCTGAAGTTTCTGTTTTGTTTCTTATTCGAGTAATATGTCTTCTGTAGCACCGAACCGTCAGATTTAGCACGCAAACGTTAATTAACTGTAAATTGAAATATGAAATAAATTTAAATTATAAATAGTATAGGCCCTATAACAATCCCTTTTAGGCCCTAAACTGACTGAAATGCCAAGGAAATTTCTTACATTTGCAATCAAATATGTTAAGTCAATATTATATATATATATATATATATATATATATATATATATATATATATATATATATATATATATATATATATATATAACGAGTATATATCAATATACTATACTCGTTAGCGCGTAGATCTTGTATCGATTAGACCTTGCAAAATACTTCTCTCATAGGCGTACAGAATAGCAATTAATTATATTTGCTATTCGAGGAAAATATTTGTAAGGTGTTAGAGCAACTGAAATGAAATGAAACTCAAATAAAATTTTAATCCACCTAACTGAGGAAGGCAACGGGAAACCACCTCAGAAGCCATATTTTCCCAAGCTATAGGCTACATAAGGTATGGATAAGGCATAGACTTTGTGAAGGTATTGACTTGTTGATCTAAGGAGAGCTCTTATGGAGCGAGAAAACAGACTTTGAGTATGAATATGTACCTTGAACCTGCCACTTGGCAGTTTGTAAGAGCAGTGGTTAAAGGGGAGAGGGGGAGGGGAACGCGGGGAACTCAGTTCCACTAGTTCGATTTTTTTCAGATATGGACCTCGCCATGGGCCCATTATTTGAAGAAAAAGAATCATATTGTTGTTCTGATTCGAAACCCTTATAATCACCACACATTGCTCATCTATTAGAACATGATGCTTTTCGGTGGGGAGGGGGTACAAATACCCATCGTAGGGGCAAGGAGCAACGGGGGTGGGGCGTGGTGGGAGAGGCGTGCTCCTATATTTCCGCCCCTGTTCACCTCCATTCTATGTTCACTCCCATAAGACTCCTCTCCTGAAGTCTCTGCATTGGCTGAAAGTCAGAGAACGCATCGTTTACAAGGCAGCTTCTCTGACATATAAGTCTATCACTACCCCTGGTAAAGGTAACATGTCCCATTTATTACTAGTACAGCCTTCCTCTATGCAGTCATCTATTAGGTCCTCCAAGTTTATTACTTTAGAGCGACCTAGCATCCCTTCTCGCAGCAAGCTCTCCAAGCACTCCTTCCAGCACACTGCTCCTCAGATCTGGAATTCTCTTCCCTCCACTCTGCGCATCCCCTCGTATTCTCCCGATCATCCGAACCTTCCATATGAACAGTTCATAGACAGTTGGAGGCCTTTTTCTTTGACCTCTCCTATCCAACCATTACACAGGAACTAAGACCAACACGCAAACCTCCATTCCACTAGTACCCTTCCTCGGACCGACCTCCCGGATTTTGGCTTGCACCGTTTTTGGACTCCAAACTCTGCTCATCGGATTTGATTTGGTACAACAGTGCTCAATGTTGTCATAAACGACAGTAGCACTCTTTTGTTGTTGTTTATCTCTTTCAATTGTGTTGTTGTTGTTGTTACTACTACTACTACTAAGACTGCGCTACGTCCTATTTGGACCCTGCAGCAGGTTTCAAGGTTAATTGATTCCACCTCGCTCTATCCTCAGCCAGATCACAGATGCTCTCATCTAATATGTTCAAATTCTGATTTATATCTTTGAGATCTTTATTTACTAATTTAATCCATGTTTGTTTGTTTTGACAACCTCTTTGTTTTGTCTGAGATTTTTCATTCTCATTTAAAGCAAGTTTTACAGGTGCATTGTTCGGTAACCTAAATAAATGACCTATCCACTTTAGTCTTCGTGTTTTAATTGCGAGACTCCATTTTTTCATTTGTTCTGATGTATAAGTTATCGTTGCTTATAATGTGAGGGTAATATATTTTAAGTATTTTTCTTAATAGACTTCTATGAAATATGTCAATTTTATGTTCCTGTTTTGAAGTTAATGTCCATAGCTCACTATTATATAAGTAAACTGGCGTAATATAAGCACTGAATGTATTTATTCTTGTTCTCATAGTTATTTTGCTATTTGTTAGTTTCATCTTATTTTTATTAAAAATAGCCATACACAATTGCTTTCTATGGATCATGTCTCTTTCAGTATCCAAGTAAGAATCTAAATATTTGTATTTCTTCCATGCCTGATCACTTTTGTTTCCAATTGTATATTTTTCTGTTTTATCGTTATTGTTGTTGTTGTTGGTCGTTGGATCCTTTAAAAATATGAATAGAGAACTTGATAAAGAGTATTATCTTTAATAAATAACGACATATTTAAATCTTCGCTAATTTTAATAAATATTGATTTTAACCAGAATCTAGGATCACTTGGTCTTGTTTTGCCATACTTTATAACGATATCCATAGAGTTATCTTAATTTCAGTATATATTCAAGTGAAAGAGTTAAGAGATTTAATAAAATTAATTTTTATACGTGAGAATGTCGTTACATAAGTGCATTTCTTTATTTATGGTTATATGTAATTATTGTTTCTTTTATGTTTCGTGAATTAATCAAAATTGAGAGAATGAATTAGAGTTTGCAGAAAATTCTTGGACTTAGAGCATTTTAGGTTTTTACCCACAAAGTGCATTATTTGTATTGTTTATTTGTTTGCCACGAATCTGGCCACAGGATCAACTTTGCAAAAAGGCCTGTTCTAAGTGTTAAAACTCACAAGTTCCGAACTTATAAACGCTACAACTACCTGATTCAACTGGTTGTGATATTCTGAGATTGTTATTTTCTTTGGATGCTATGTTCAAATACATTAGCATGTACAAATGCTATGAAGATCCGCGATAAAATAGTGAGCTTCGTTTTCTTATAACCTGTGGCTGTTTAACGTGAAATCCATGCTATTAAATTGTTGGTCTACTTTAAGTATCGCAAATTTGGATGAATTTGCATATCGTTTGTGTGCAGGTTAATGTTAAGGCCAGGGTACAATTTGTTCTTGGGCTAATACAGTTGGTGGGATAATGTTTTAAGACAGTATTTCTATAGGGTAATTCCTTATTTTTAGAAACCTTATATGATAACTGTCATCATATTTCCTCTACTTGTCCATTTCTTTGCCTCATTTTTCGTAAGTCTATTGTTAAAGTGTTCCCTCGCATAAGTATGTTCACTCAGTATGACTGTGAAAATATAAAACTTAATAGTGGTTTAATTTTTATATATGTGGTGTATTCATTGCTTACTTTTATTATCTCTTAATTGGTTAAACTCTATGATCCTTGCCTCACTACCCCAGAGGCAGATATGACCTATTTTAAAGGAACTGATTTAGATCCTTGAATTCCTTATTCCAATTTAACAATTAGTAATATTTTTAGAAAATAATCTATATTATATGGGCATTGATTGCCCCTTTGATATAGAATAGAACAGGATGACACTAATGCTGGTAGTTACTGGACTCTTTTTATTCCGTCGATCACTTTCGCCTCAGATGCGGGGTAAACTTGCAAATCAGAAATATCAGTATTCACTTTGCAATACTGCTTTGTTATATTATTAACTTCCAGGTCACCCGCAAAAATTATAGCCCAATAACAGCACTCACCTTCAAGCTGATCGACCTATCAGCTTGCTTCGTAAACAAAACGCTCTAATCCGTGGGTAAAGTTACAACGCAATCTAAACCACAGAAACAGAGGCACAACTACGCCTTATTTAAATCATGATTTAAAGCTTACAGAATACCAAATTGTCACTAATCCATTGTTTACGCCTCTGTTGAGGTTTAAACCACGAATTATCTCACTAGTGAATATTGGCATAGAAGTTGTTATTTAAAGAGCTATGATGGCTATAAATCTGTAATGAAAGTGTTATTTTTAACTAGTGAATTTAAATAAAGTCAGATTTATCCTGTTTAGTTAAAATTGCCATTTTATAAAGAATTAAATTATAGATGTATAGCAAATAAAGGTTAAAGCTAAAGACTTGTTTAATGCCAATTTCCTGCCTCAAAATCCTGCTAGCACTTGGCAGAGTAAGCACCGGATTTGAACCTTGCTTCTACTGATCCGCTGATGAATTCCTTACTGATATGCTACCTGCTGAACTCTTTTTGAATGAATTCAATTACTGATGATTTGACTTAATTAAACAATAGTAATTTAACAATTTATTTTATGTTCTGCAGGAAAATTATCTGTTAAGATGGACACAACCAGGAGCCCTATGATAGAGGAGAGTATAGGGGCAGTGGACTGATATGGAAGAATCTTTAAACAAACATCCACATTTTAGTTCAAATATCTCTTTTAGTTCTTTTAGTTCAGGAAACATCGGTTCTGTTATTAATCAATCTTCCTTTGGAAGTAAAACTGGAATAAATGATGCAAAATCTGATTACTCTTCTTATTTAAGAGATGAAGACGATGATGATGTTGACACATGTTTTATAGAGGCTAGCGATAAACTTTTTAGAAAGCATCAAGAGACATTGTGTATCAGTGTAGACAAAGCCATGAGCCACGAGATGAAGCAAGCTTTTCACCTTGACAGTGTTGTTAATGTGTCTATGAATGCTTTAGAATGTGCTAATTCGATGCCAGCTGATCGCAGAAAGGAAACTAAGGAGTCAATGAACGAAGCAGTGCTCCCTATGTTGGATAAGGGTTGTCAGAATGATCAGGTGCAGCAACAAAATGGCCTAATTAGGAGGACTGCGCTTGATAAATCATTTATTACAGAGGGAAATATTCAGGACAGTAAGCCTATAATTCCTGATATGAATGTAATTGCTTCTGACAATAATATAAGTGTTCCTGATGCTAATGTAATTCTTCAAGATGAAAATGTAGTTGTTTCTGTTGATAACGTAATTGTTCCTCATGACAATGTAATTGTTCCTGATGATAATGTAATTCTTCTTGGTGATATTCATGGCGATACTAAAAAATCTTTGCTCGTAAATTCTCTCAGCATGAAAGCGGGAAATGCTGATCGTGGAGCCGCTGCCTCTGGAGATGCTGAAAGCCTCAACCATTGTCGCCAAGTCAAGTCTCTGAGCTGTAAAGAAATAATGCTGACTTCTGCAGGTGATGCCTCTTCAAAATCAACGCCTGATGAGAGTTGCTTGGTTGATAGCGGTTGTGTCCAGCCATTCCAGGGAATATCAGATAGCATTCCTCCGAGTGTTACTTTGGATAGAAAGCTTGATCCAAGTAAATTCATTATTGATGCCATGTCTAATGGAAATGCAATGCTAGGTTTAGAAGAAAAAGCCGGTTCGGTTCTCATTGGTTCGTCAATTGATTCGACCAGTGAAATGATGTCGTTGACAGCTCCGTCTAATGATTTTGCTGTACAAGTAAAAACATGCAGTTGTCAATGCGTTCGTACCTCTCGCGATGTAGAAATCCAGACTGATGAGCTAACAATGGAAATGATTAATTTTCTAACAGGTTCTTCCAGGACCCATGCTGAAAGTGTAAAGCACCTAAATGGCGTTTCTAATTCAGTTTTCAGGATAAAGAATATAGGAAGACAAGTTAGTAGAAACAAGAATAAAAGAAGTCATAATGGTAGGATAAAGAATTCTCGTAGAAGCTTGAGCCATAAAAGAGACAGTTTGAAAAATTTAAATGTAGATAGAAATGAGATAAATTGTGGTGTTACATTAAGTCATTTTTCTAGAAATGGAAGAAATTGTGTCGAGCTTCCTAAGGATCAATTATTAGCATTAAAGTTGCCTTTGAAGAATTTAAGTACTCCTGTAGATTCTGGAGATCTAAATAGTCAAGATAATGTTAGACATGAAATTGAAGCTGATCTTGAACCAACTGCCAAGAAGTTTTCTAGAAGATCATTTCGAGCAGCAACCTTTAGTGCCTCTGAGAAATCAAGCTTACTTGCGGGAAAGAACAAAGCAATTCGTGACGATTCTCATTGTACCGAAGTAAACACTATATCTTCCAATACTAACGGCGATTGTGCTGTATCGTATGTTGTGGCTTCAACAGGTGTTAGCGATAATATCATTGTTTCTTCATCGGCCGATTTTTCTGCAACAAAGCGGAAGAAAGAAAAGCTGGAAAAGGGTAATATTCGCAGAAACAATAGATCATTTGCAAAAATAGATGGAACACTAAGTGAGACTACAAAATTTGAGAGTACCTCGCCAACAAAAATTTTGAAAATTAATTTGAATAATATTCAGGATAATAGAAAGGAAAGTAAGTCGTCAGATGCATGTGGATCAGGTTTGAAAAAGTTGTCAAGTTCTCCTAATAAGAGAAAACTTGAGATTTCTTCTGCTTCACCTGTAAGTAGTGTTCTCATTAAGCAATCACGATTGAAAACAAAAATCACTAAGATCCCACGTGCTGAACACAATGACAATACTAGATTATCCAAAGTTGATGGTAAGCTGCTAAAAGTTCAGTCACCTAAACAAACAAATTCGCCAGATGCCGTACTAAGTTCAAAGGAGGCTCGAAAGGTTAAAAGTTTGTTCGACGCTCGTGAAGTGAACAATGATGCAGTTCCTAGTAATTCAAGAGCATCAGCATGCAGCAGTCTGTCGCTCGATTCATTACATCGCGCTAGGAAACGTAAAAGTGCCTGTCCGAAGATTCTATCAGAGAGAATGCCTATAGGTTTGATGATCGAGCAGAAGAAACCAAGTGAAAAGGATTCCATGGTCGAGACCAGATTGGAGAGATCTCTACGAGCTAAATCTCCTCAGAATAGTGAAAATTTGCCATCTGCTGGAGACAACAAAATATCAGAGTTACATGATAAGCATAAATCGAAAAAAATAAAACTAGCTGGAATATCGAATGGAAAGCTGAAGAAAAAGGCGAAGGCAACCGATGCAGTACCCGAGAATAAGAATCTAAAGATTACAAGTTCTAAGAGGGACATAAGTTTAAAGAAGAAAAAGTTTTTACAAGTAGCTGCCGTGTCTAGTAAATCTAAAGCAGTTTCAGAGAAAGAACAAGTGAAGTGGTAAGTTTTTAAATCTACCTCTACAACTGCAGCTCCTTCAAAATTCATTTCTATTAATATGGCTGTATTTACCAAACTGATTGTCTAAGCTTGAAACCGTAACAAAGGTTTAAACCTTAGATTTAGTTAAAAATCTAATAATTGTATTTACTATATGGTGATCCAAGGTTAACGAATTGTCACTCGAGTTCTAGGGATTTACTTTCGGATGAGTTTCTCCATTGTTTTAGAAGTAAAATGTTCTACTAGGTTAACTAATTGATGGAGCAGCTTGAAGGACAGTGCCCTCATTGTTTGATGATATAATTTTGACGGATGATCTAGAAGTTAATAATTCACCACATTTCTTAGTAAATATCAATTACAACAGGGGCATGCATAATCTGCAACAGAGGTCTTCAATTTAATCTGAAAAATTCTGAGACTGACTGATAGTAGGTATAGAATTCATTTGTATAATTTCAGCAAAAAAACATCATCCGAAGCTGCAAGTGGGTCTAATCCTCCTGCTAAAAAATATATTAAATGTGGCATGTCGGCTGCTGAAAGCAAAGCTGAACTTAGGTATGCTTCTATTTTATACTATGATAGTGTTGTTAATTTACAATATGCACTGTATTTCTAAGTTTAATAATGTGTCTTGTTAAATAACTTCTGCTAACAATTTTTAGCACAATATATACTTTCTTTAACTGGAGCTCTTAGAAGGAAGGGCAACAGTTATTGTATAGTGTTCAGTTGGTTCTAGTTTATTTCAGAAATTAACTCGCAGTTCAGTTGTGTTTGACTTGCCCTAGACTTTCCAATGCCTCTCACGTTTTCCAACACCTTGCTTACTTTCTCCACAGTATTTCTTACTTTCACAGGATCATCTGCAAATAGCATGTGCCATGGAGCCTCTCTAATGACTCCCTTCAGCAACTCATCCATAAGCAAAATAAATAAATATGGACTTAGGGCTGCTCCATGGTGCACCCCACACCCCAATCAGGCCTCAAAAATTCCGGAGCGTCCACTCTGCACTCTCACAATATTTAGTCCTCACCCTGCTGTACATATCTTTGATTATATCAACACACCTCTTGTTCACTTTTCTCTTCTTCAGAACTTCCCACGCCAGCTCTCTCGGTACCTTATGTCTGATTAGGGCACATTCAAATGAGAAGACGACAAATGATTTAAAGTTAATCTAGTTGTCAAAGTTTCAGTGTTAATCCTGTAGGTATTAAATATCCATGTGTTTACACACTAGATTACGTCCAGCTCATCACTGATATGCTTTCAAGACAGAAAACTCACTACTGCACAGGCTTTGGCTACTAGACTTTTTCTACATATTAATTACTCTGGCCACTACTAAAGATTTAGAGACCAGTTTTCGTTTCTTAAGTAGTATTTCTTCTCAACTCTTGCCCATTTCTAAAATAAAGAGATTATTTACATTAAAATTAGCGATGTTCTGTAAATCAATAGATATTATCATATTGTTATTCTTGGGCGATATCTAGTAATGCTATTGCATTTTTCTGTATGAATTGACACCGTGGGTGGTTGGCATTAATATTAATTTCTAAAATGTTTTATTGAATTTGTAGACGTAAGTCGATGAAACAAAAGAAGCTGCTACCTCTTCCACAGGAAAACACAACGGTAGATTTTCAGCTGCCCTATGACGTTTACTGCCTGAAAGACCAGAAATCTGTAAGTTGTTCTGTTGTTGTGGCTGTTATGTTGCTGGTGTTCTGTAGTTGTTGCTCTGTTTTAAGTTGATCTGTTCTTGTTGTGTTATTGTTGTTATGTTGTTTTTATTTTTTTGTTACTTTCAACCTTTTTATTTGTTAAATTGTTTATCATATCATAATAAACAGCAAATCTAGCACACTTAACTAGAAACTAAACAAATATTCAAGAAGAGGGTTACCACAAAAGAGCCTAAGCTCTGTGAGGAAGTATGATTAATTATGTTGTTGTTTTTGTTTTTATGTTATTGATGCTGTATTGTTGTTGTTGTTGTTGCTTTGTATTGTCTGCAAGTAGATTTCATGTCTTCTGGTAAACTTCATGTATTCTGACAGACTTCATGTCTTCTGGTAGACTTCATGTCTTCTGGTAGACTTCATGTCTTCTGGTAGACTTCATGTCTTCTGGTAGACTTCATGTCTTCTAGTAGACTTCATGTCTTCCAGTAGACATCATGTCTTCCAGTAGACATCATGTCTTCCAGTAGACATCATGTCTTCCAGTAGACATCATGTCTTTCAGTAGACATCATGTCTTCTAGTAGACTTCATGTATTCTGACAGACTTCATGTCTTCCAGTAAACTTCATTTCTTCTGGTAGACTTCATGTATTCTGACAGACTTCATGTCTTCTGGTAGACTTCATGTTTTCTGGTAGACTTCATGTCTTCTGGTAGACTTCATGTCTTCTGGTAGACTTCATGTCTTCTAGTAGACTTCATGTCTTCTGGTAGACTTCATGTCTTACAGTAAACATCATGTCTTCCAGTAGACATCATGTCTTCCAGTAGACATCATGTCTCTGGCTGCATTTAGCAACTTAATGTTATACTTAATGCTGTCTGCACTATGACTCAATCTTTCATTATAATAGTTTGAGCAATAGAATTTTAAATTGCTGCTGTAATAAGTGTGATACTTTGTGTTTGCCTCTGATTTCTCATGTATGCCAGACTTATAATTTTTTCTAATTGGTTGTTTGTTTTGTACTAAGACTTCTTACATATCACTTTTCAAATTTCCTATGATAATCTCCTATGAATACTATTCGTAATCATTATTGCAGGATGAAAGGTATGGTAAGGATTTATTATTTGTAAATTTCTGTGTCTTGAGTCATATCATCAGCCTAGCTAGGCATCCTCTAATGCTTGGCTGAGACGTTGACGATATTGAGATTATATTTAATGTTTTAGCTGCAGTCAAAAATGAAAGCAATTTCGCCAAAGTACAAGAAGATACGTCACAGTTAGTATTCTATAAGACTCTAGGAGATATTGATATCTGTGTCCTATCATAAGATTATATCTCACTTGTGTAATATTCTACATACTATACAGTTTTGTCTGTTATATTTCTTTAAATGTTTTCATCTAGTTTTATAATTGAGAGCCAGCTATACAAATTTATTTTATTTTTTGCCATGCAATTTAAAGCTCTTGTAAAAAAAACGATAACTGTATTTATTATTATTAGTGCTACTGTTGCTGTTGTATTCATGCTCTAAAACAAGGAGAGATAGAGTTTCTTTTAGATATTAATTATGAATATAGATTAACCAGATTATAGATTTAACTAATTTGCTTTGTTTATTTTGAAATGATGTTAATTTGCTACACATGTTTATTTTCACTAATCCTTTAATGATTATTCTTTATTTTGGTTATGCTTTAAAGCCAGTATTTATACTATAGTACTAATAAAGTCTAAAACTAATAACACTGGAAAGCTCATTAGCATAATGAAACTTAAATTATAGCGTGTATGCCCATCTCCGCTAAGCTATGACCATTAAATAAATAAAAATATGCTGATTGATAATTTTCATTGTATTGTGTGTTGTTTTGCATTATCTTTTGCTGTGTTTTACTGCAGGTATATACATTGATGCTAAGCCAATGCATTATCTTATCTTTTGCTGTGTTTTGCTGCAGGTATATACGTTGATGCTAAGCCGATCTGCAGGGATGAGATAATTCAGTGTAACTGTAAGCCTCCTCAGCCAGGAAATACAGCAGAGAAATCATGCGGCGACAACTGTCTAAACAGGTTGACAGTTCTTAAATTATCTCCTTTAATTTTTTACTATTGAAATCTCTATCATCATCATCACCACCATCATCGTCATCATCATCATCGTCATCATCATCTTCCCTTTATTGAAGTTTAGTCTCAGTGTAAGCAGGGTCTGGATTCGAATAGATTACCTCCATTCCTCTCTGTTTCATACCCTATCATCAGTCAATCTCCTGTAATCCCTTCCATTCATTTGTGAAAATTTTATAGCAGTGTCTGGAGCCTAGGCGCTCACAACTAAATGCCCTTTCTGACGTCAGTTTAGATTGTAGTGCTTTAATTGTATTACTGAAATCTGTATATTTGTGTATGAATAGTTCGCTTTTACACTATAGATAAAACTACCTTTAAAAAAAATCTACATGTGTTGTTGTATGCTAAAATGCATACATTGTATACTCTCATAATACAATATGAATTAGTTCCATTTGTATGCAAGCATTTGATAAAGTAATTTCTGATTATGGCACGGATTGATTCGTTGATGAAGTCATTACTAGGCACTGATCGGTTAATTGATGAAGTGATTGGCTAGGCACAGATTGATTGATGAAGTCATTGGCTAGGCACTGATTGATTGATTGATGAAGTCGTTGACTAGGCATTGATTGATTGATTGATGAAGTCATTGACTAGGCATTGATTGGTTGATTGAAGTCATTGACTAGGCATTGATTGATTGATTGATTGATTGATGAAGTCATTGACTAGGCATTGATTTTTTAATTGAAGTCATTGACAAGGCACTGATTGGTTAATTGATGAATTGATTGACTAGGCACTGATTGGTTGATTGATGAAGTCATTGGCTAGGCACTGATTGGTTGATTGATTGATGAAGTCACTATGAAGTATACAGTTTTAAATTGCAATAAATCCGGCTGGAGCCAGTGGCAATGTCGGTAAGGTATTCGACCGCTGATCATTATGTGCGAGGTTCAAATCCTGGGCTCGCCCGTCACTGACATCGCTTTCGAGTGAGAAAACTGACGTTAACCTTAGCTTTACTAGATTTTATATTAATTATATAACATTAGCTTTTTTAAATGTGTAAATAATTCAGTAAAAGACTAATTGATTGATATTTATTTGATATTTCTAGGATGGTGTACGCAGAGTGTGATCAGAACACCTGTCCGTGCGGTGAGGCGTGCGAGAATCAGCCGATACAGAAGCGCAAGTGGGTCGATTGCTTGATGAGGTTTCCCACCTCTGATCGCGGCTATGGAGTAAAGACTACCAAGCCTCTGCAGGCAGGTTTGTTTCTGGGCCTGCAATATATTCGCTATAGCATATGTAATTAAGCATATAGTTTGTAAAGAAGAGTATAAACAAGTTTCTTGCCTCAAAATATGTCAGTGGTGTTTTGTTTTTGACCCTGCGTCTACTGTTTCTCTATTATTTCTTACTGATGATGTTATTGGCTTAACCCGTTATATATTTTTTGTTCCAGCTAAATAGCCTCTTTGATAATTTGCTGTCGTTTATGTTTTTGGAGATAATGATTTAGGATAATTGTCATTTTTTCAAACAGTTGAGCTATATGATTGTCATTTGTACACTCCGTTACATGTTTAAGGCGTAGTAATTTGGTTGAGAATTAATTCAATACTGAACACTTTTGGAATAATATCTTGTAAGCTATATAGCATGTAATGCTGAAGTAGGTACTAGTTAGCAAAGAAATTATAACAATTTTGCGTTAAGTAGAGTTAAACATATGATATGATAAAGACTACTTTAATTTGGCCTGACTTTATTTATAAGTTGCTGTCATGAAATATGTTGGATTCGTGAACTTTAAGAATTAATTTATATTGTTTGATGTTGAAATGCCTTCGTTTTTTACAAAATGCAAAAGCAAGTATTAATTTAGAAACTATAATTAAAGTATAATTCAGTATAAAACTTAGCATTTAATGTTTGCTTCTGCTTTTTAAAGCGAGAGAAATCAATGACATGTCAAGCAATATCCTATTAATTTTTTGCAGGGCAGTTTCTAATTGAGTACGTTGGAGAGGTTATAAGTGAAGATGAGTTTAGACGGCGTATGACGGAGGAGTACTCTAAGGAGCATCACCACTACTGCCTCAACCTCGACAGCGGCATGGTCATCGATGGATATCGTATGGGCAACATTAGCCGTCTTATCAATCACTCCTGCCAGCCTAACTGTGAAATGCAGAAATGGTATGAATGGAAGCTTTGTAGAGTTTTTAGTTTTCATTCATGTATTTAGATATATCTCTGCTGGAAAGTAATTGTATAGTTATGAATATATCCTTTGTTTTCGTCCTGTTGACATATGCTGTAGCATTTCTGAGATGGTTGTTGAGCTAATGACGTCTTCCAGTGGACAATGGAAAATCATGTGAACTACTGTTGTTATGATGTCACCATGTGAAATTTTATTTATTTAGCTCATGCGTTGATCCAGGTAGCTGCTTCACTTGTAAGGCAGTTTAACGTAGACAGCTCACGCTGCAGGCAGGTTAGAGGGCACTCTTCAATGATATGTACTAGGAAATAACAAAATAAAATAATACAAAATTATAAAAAATATATATAAAATATATATAAATTACTTACTTTTATCATTTATTCTTCGTCATTTAGTATTGAGGTTCATGTTAGTCATTTATTATGTAATGTGGGGACGTCCCTGACAGCATCCTTGTATTAGGAAACGGACGTTAAACCATTACTATTATTATAATCGTTGCCATTCAACATGAGGATGAGAAAAGTGGTATACAAAGTTAAGGCAAGCATGCTTGAAAGGCTGATACCCTACATGTAGAGGTTAGAACTAACTCATCATCATTCTCATCATCCTCCTCCCTTGAATCCCAGTTTAACTAGGGTCGGGATACGAATAGAGTGTCTCAAATTCTCTCTCTCCTACACCACACCACCAGCCAATCCCCTATTGGAGACTTTTCCATTCGTTTCAATTTTTGTAGCAATTTCTGGAGCCTAGGCGCTCACCAACCGTATGCCCTTGCTGATGTTGGTATGGATCTTAGTGCTTTAGTCGCCTTCTACGACACGTGCAGTCACCGGTTGGTCAATTCTTCAAGCAACCCGGACACAACACGGGGAAGAAGTTAGAACTGAGGAAGAAAAAAATCATGCTGCTGTGTTATGCTCTGGTGCTTGCCACATAGCATAGGACTAAAAACCAATGACTAACCTCCTACTTATTGATTAGATATGGTACCCAGAAACAGAGAGCTGATGTACAATTGTTCATTGCTATGCGATTATAAAACTAATGATGTTTAGGAACGTGAACGGCATATATCGCATTGGATTGTTTGCACTGGTGGACATTGAGGCTGGCACGGAGCTCACATATGACTACAACTTTCATTCCTACAATCTCGACTCGCAGGTTTTTAATCAATGCTTTCTTGTCGTATTCTAAGCTGCTCTTTATATTAATTGGTTAGTTTTTTAGCTTTAATTCAATCCTATAATTAAACACTAAATTTTGTGTAGTTTTTCACTTCTCGTGCTTCTACAATTTTCTCTGTACATTGTGTTATAAATTGTGATTGTCTCATTTATACCAGTTTTCTTTATATTTTTTATATTTTTTTATATTTTTTAAAATTATTTTTTTAATGTTTTCTTTTTATTTTTTTTCTTTTTATACCAGTTATCTTTTTCTTCTTGATATTAAGCTACAAATCAAATTCTCTTGAGAAATTCTATATTGAATATTTTGTAAAATATTGTTTTGAACTATGCAATTTAAAACATTGAAATTTTTAACTGAAATTCTATTTATCTACGGCTGAGCGTCTACAGTGCAAGTAGAAAATGAGAATTTAAAAAATTTAAAAATTGGTTTTATTTTATGAGAATTTAAAAAATTTAAAAATTGGTTTTATTTTATGAAATTTTATTATCTTGTTTATAAACAGCAAGAGGTTTTCTAAATTAAAAAATAATTTGTACACTTACATTTTAAAAAATAATTTGAATATTCTGTAAATTTTAAAATTTGAATGCTATATAATTTTGTTAAATATTTAAAGGGTAATTTAATTTGCTAACGTATATGAACAGCAAGAGTGTAAGTGTGGAAATGAGAACTGTCGTGGTGTTATGGGTGGACGACATCAGTATCTCAATGGCTCTACAAAAAAATCCTCTGCAGACAAACGCTGCTCACGCCGTCTCACTTATAATAAGGTTATTATTGTTCTCGTGGTTATAGTGATACTGACATCTTGTATTCATTTTAAGCCCTTGGCTTTCTTCCCTTTTTCTTGCTACCTAAGTGTGAAGACAGAATGGAATAACGAAAGATGGTAAAGGTTCTGGTAGATCTTGTATTCATTCGTCTAATAAAAAATTCGTCCATGGTCATCTAGCTGCCGCAGTTTTAGCTGCAATTAGCTCCGCGATGTGTAAGTGTCGCAAGTGTGTTATACAGCATGTTTTGTTGTTGCTGGTGAGCTGTCTTTAAAAAGGGTTTGTTTCTTTGCATTAGATCTACACTGTGAGTCATAAAAAAACATGTGCGCAGTATTTCATCCACAACTTTGACATTTGTGAACCGATTTTGAAAATTGTTTCAGAATTATAAAGTAGAAGAAAAGTGTCAATCTTAAATCTAGTTTTTGTGACAATTCCGGTATATTTTAAACAATAACAGACGATTTTACAAACGTAGTCTGTCTTTGTTTAAATTTTAAAATGGTGTTTACTAAAGCAGATTAAGAGTTCACAAAAACTTGTACCTCTTAAAGGGTTGTGGCTCACATTGGTTGATTGCCGAATTTCCAACAAAAAACTGGATTCTGGGAGGGCCAGATTGCTTATTAAAGAAATTACACAGAAAAGAAGAAAACAAATAAC
Organism: Enchytraeus crypticus; assembly: GCA_905160935.1. NCBI lineage: Eukaryota > Metazoa > Annelida > Clitellata > Enchytraeida > Enchytraeidae > Enchytraeus > Enchytraeus crypticus. Next base: position 274,185 of record CAJHZI010000270.1, read on the forward strand.
GTGGACGAGTTGAAGCAACGCCTGGTGGACGTGTGGCAAGACATGAAGCAATCTGTCATTGATAAAGCAATAGATGAGTGGCGCAAGCGTCTCCGAGCTTGTATTCCAGCTAAAGGAGGGCACTTTGAGCATAATTAAGCTTTGACAGTTGACAGTAGCAGTATAATACTGCTTGTTTCGTTTTTTGTTAAGCCACGGATTTGTAAACATTCTGTAGCGATTGATTTACTTAAACTGAATATTTTCAGTCGCGCATATTTTCAAGCACTGCTTCAACGCAAAAATAATAATTAACAGAGTCACTTAACGTTATTTTATAGCAAATGTGTTCCTGATTATACCTATGCAAAAATTAAAAAAATCGGTTCACTAATACCAAAGTTATGGGCGAAAGACTGCGCACATGTTTTTTTTGACTCACAGTGTATATTGTTTGACTTACTTTCTCTTATTGTATTATTTCTTATTATTATTTTCTTGTCGACTCTGAGAATTGTCAGCATATAGAGAGCATTATATAATCAAGAATTTTCTGCTAAGAATAACAGTATACCTGTAATCTTGACTGTATTTTTCTTATTTAAATTTTTCCAGTTTTCTGTTAAATGAAGTGTTGTATAGTATTAGCGACGTGCTTACTAGTTAATCAGCACGTATTCATTTGATGAACTGCCGTGCTGTGGGTGTGGCTAGAGTTACTAGACCAGTGTAGACCATTGTCTTCCATTGAATAGCATTCAACTGGTTTTTCAATTTCTATTAGCATTCCATTGTTTTCATTGTATAGATCTTTAACGTATGGCTTGGTTTTTATTGTCTGTTATAAGGTAACTTGTCACATCATAAGCACTGCATCACAGTAAAGTACTGTTTGGTTTATGCTTTTCTAATCATACGCCATATCATAAGCACTGCATCACTTTTACTGTATTGTTTTGTTTGTGCTAGGCTTTACTAAATCATACATTACATCATAAGCACTGCATCACTTTTACTGTACAGTTTGATTTGTGCTAGGCTTTACTAAATCATACATTACATCATAAGCACTGCATCACTTTTACTGTACTGTTTGGTTTGTGCTAAGCTTTATCTAATCATACATCACGTAAGCACTGCATCACTTCTACTGTATTGTTTTTTTGCTTTAGGTTTTACTAAATCATACATCACATCATAAGCACTGCTTCACTTTTACTGTATTGTTTGGTTTGTGCTAGGCTTTACTTAATCACACGTCACACCGCGAGCAGTGCATCACTTTTACTGTATTTATTTTTATATTTATATATTTATTTGGTTTGTGGTAGGCTCTACTAAATCACACGTCACACCGCGAGCAGTGCATTGCACAGAAGCGCAGGATTTATCTGCTTCGTAATGTCGCCAGAGTGAAAAAGAGAAGAATGAAGAACTTAAATAATGTCGAGCAGAATAAAGAAGAAACGAATAAGGATAATGGTCCGTTCAGTAGGACAGGTTCGATATGTGCATTCTTATTGTTTCTCCAACGTGCTTTTACTCAAGACTTTGATCTATTTGATTTAATTTAGTTGATTAGCTGTTAATTAGTTACAGGAGTTAAATAACTCTGGCATCGCAATTTAAAATCATGTGACTTACGATAGAATTGAGAGATTTGCGCTCTTATTTTACTTTACATTATTTGAGCATTTAGCGATAGAGAACTATTTAGAAATAACATCGTAATTGATAAAAAATTATTTGGTAATAAATTATTATTACTAATCTTATAGAGTTTCTGATAGGGATTTATGGATATAGTTTATTGGTAATATTTTGACTGAACTGGTAGTCTGATAGCATATCGTTAGGAAATCCACCTGCAGATAAGTAGGTGCAGTGTTCAAATGCAGTGCGCGTTCCTTCACTGGGGCGCTTTTTAGACTGAAAACTGATATAAACTTTGCTTTAAAATTTGATATGTATTTATTGCAGACGTTTTCATCGCACAGTTTACAGCCCTCAACACTGCTAGATCTGTCCGTACAAGGTTGGCATCTATTTTATAATTTATATCTGCATGATTGTGTTAACGCAGGTTCAGTTTAGCGATTTGATTTAGAATTTTTAATCTTTCATGTACTGTCTACTTTGAAAATAATGACAACATGGCAGTAATAATAATAACATGTCAATAAGTAACTTCTGAAGTATTTTTTATTTCCTAATGCGTCAATAAGGTAACGCCTGAAGTACTTTTATTTTAAGATGATGTAGATATCATATTTTTTAGTGTTTGTAAAAGTTAACCAAGTTCTTGACTTGTCTTCCGCTGGATATATCTCTTTCTAGTGTTCTACCTAACAGAAGGAATGAGACACTTATCCATAAAGTCTACCTTCACGCCGTCAAAGAGTATCGAAAATGTTACGTAACAACTTACATAACATTTACATAAGTTACATTACACATTATATAACATTATACCATTATTTTGGCCTAAAAGAGGCAGGGGCAGGCCGACATTAGGTATGTTAGATGATTTAAAGATCCACTCATATGTGAAAATGAAGAGGAAGGCGGAAGACAGAGAAAGTGGAGGCGTTATATACCAAGGACCTGCCTGTAGGCAGTGCACTTTGAGAGAGAGAAAGAGACATTACGTGTTACATTTACGTGTTACGTGATATAACTTCTGTTATGGTTTATCACTCTTTCTGTATATCTTGCTTGGTCTTCTCTTGCAGGACATATTTGCTTAGTTCATTTATTATTAAGCGGTTCGGACACAGCACGGAAAACTTGTTCATTCGATATTTTTGTTTTGTGCAGACATTTGACGTTGGCAGAAGAAGATGATACTATGATAAGAATTGCTCACTTGGCTCAAGTTTTCAGACAAATCTACAGCACCGTTGTAGCCTTTAAAGGTTTGTGTAGGTTTACTAATTGTAATAATTACGTATTGTATTACTTACAAATAAACCCTTCCTTTGACTTACCAGACAGTCTTTATGATCTAGTGCGACTCAGAGGTCATTCAGTAGTTATTAACTTCTAGATCACAAAAATATTAAATGGCCTGCCAATCCATAAATATTGTGTAAAAACTTATAATTAAACCCTAATATGTGGCATAAACTATCTGATAGAAATTAATAATACAGACTGTCTAATCTTAAATAAATGATGTGATATGTATGATTAAAATTAGATAGTCTGTAGAATCGTAGACTGTCTGACCTCAATGAAATTTTGTTAACTGCCTGATTAAAACTAGAATACTCAATATTGTTGTCTAAATAGGGGTATATATAAACTGCTTTGTTAGAAATGCATTACTCAATCTGCCTGATATTAAATAGATTCTATAAGCTGTCTGAAAAACGAAGAATAAATCATTGGCTGAGCAGAAAATAAATTATACGAATAAAGAAAAATTATAAAGAAAGATTTTAAGCTAGCTTAGAAGTAATACTCAATTTCCTTTATTGTAATTGTTATGCTACAGATGACGAGGGAAGTGTGTTGTCGCAGTCTTTCATGCATGTGCCGTCTAAGAAAAAGTAAGTCTTGTTGTTGTAAAACCTCCTGGTTCTCACAATCTGTCATATATATATATATATATATATATATAAATATATGACAGGTTGTGAGAACCACTAGCTGTCATATATATATATATATATATATATATATATATATATATATATATATGTGTGTGTGTGTATATATATATATATATATATATATATATATATATATATATATATATGACGGCTTGTAGTTCTTAAATATACAAGTCACATTTATTAAAGGAGATAGAATATTTTAATATATTCTATCTCCTCTGTCTGCAGTCATATGAACATTGAGCATTTACTCAGACAGATCATTGCATTGATACCATCGTAAATGTTTTTATCTCACCTAAAATTTCGACCTGGTGGTTTAATAGTTGTTGGCTTGAAATAATTGTTCATTTCCAAATAGTTTATCTTTCATTTGGCTATGTCAAAAGTTCTTATTTTGTGTACTACTGTATTGAGTCCATTTAATCTCCCTATATTTAAATGACAACAGTTTTGTTTATTGCTTCATTTCTCTGTACAGTTATATAAGTAAATAAATATTATATATAATATGCATTCTAAATTATTAATAATAATATAAATTATTTTAATAAAAGTTCTAATAATTGCTACGTTTTGATGATTTGGTGGCGACTTTATTGATAGGTGTCCAGAGTTTCACGATGCTGTGGAGGAACCAATTGATCTGATGACGATTGATAGAAACATTAATTCTGGTAAATACGTTGCTGTGGATGACTTCAAGTCAGACTTTGCGCGGCTCTTCAGCAATTATAAGGTGAGTAAAGTAAACTAAAAAGTAAACACACATTATAGTGAAACGATCAATTATGTTGATATCTATTACTTTTAATACCACATGTTTAAACCGTTAGACAATTTAGACCACTTTCCGTATAAGCAGTCCAGTGAATGTCCAAGATTTTACTCTCACATCAGGGCGGCTGGGATTCGAACCCACAAGAGTTAAATTCACCTCGGGATCTGTCCTTTAAAACTTCACGATGTTGCCCCACTCTATTAAGACATTCTAAGTTAAGTGAGTATAGCTGTCGTTACACACGTACCACTCAGATATCCGTTAGAGTAACTGATCCTATGAAATATTTAGCAATTTTTGATTCTATAGAATATTTAGCAATTTTTCATTACTATTTAAGAATAGCTAAATGTAATATTTTGAGAAATATTGTTTGTTGTCAGAGTAATTTCGTGCTTGATGTCTTGTTGTTAAGCTTTGATACATTGATAACTACCTTTAGTGCAAACTACCTTTACTTCAGACTTTATTGGATGGAGACTTTACTACTTGCATTCATATCTCTTGCATACATATTACTTACTTATTGTATGTAATAGTAATAATAATGATAATATCTTCATGTCTATTGCGTTTGAGACCCTGAGTCGTAATAGACTTTATAAACGAATTAGGCAGTAGGACCAGCGCCATTACTGGTGATCAACTTGAGAAAGATTTCCTTGGGCAACTACTGTCTGTTGCTTTATAGCTCTTCAATGCTGTCTGTTTCTGTGGCACTTTGCCTAATGCGGCTTCCCAGAGTGTAGATCATTTACTTTAACCGTTTCACTTTTTTACCTTTTAGTTAAATAAAGTCTCTTTTTATCTTATTTTTTCTCCCAGGGCCCTATACAACCCAGGCATTAAAAAAGAATAAATAGAAATAATTATAACAATAATAGTACTAATAAAAATACTTTACAGCCGTTTCGCTACCTAAGGATAATGTTGGAGCTGTGATAATAAAAAAAAGTCTGTAATATGGAAGTTTTGCCTGTGAAAACTAAACTATACAGATTTATGTGTGCTATAGAAATTCTATGGAGAAGACTCTCCTATTGGTCAGTCAGTAGCGAAGCTGCAAGGCGCGTATGAGCAAGCGCTGAATGACGCAGAGAGTTTTCTGGAGATATTCTCCATCAGTGACATCTTCCCTCCAGCCGCTGGAGAAACCAATCCTACTGTCAGTGTGGCTAACGATATGAGTTAGTATCTTCTTAGCACATGTTAGATGTTAGTTCAGATCGTTTGGGGTGAATTGATTTGTAGTGACATGTGATGGGGGGACGTCCGTGACATCATCTTGTATGAGGAAACGGACGTTAAGCCTTTACTAAGATTATAGTTATTATTATTATTATCATTATTATTATCATTATTATTATTAAATTAATAATTTATATTCATTATTGAAATTAATTATTTAAAGTAATTACTTAAATTCAGTATTGAAAGTAATTATGAAATTAATTATTTATAGTAATTATTCAAGTTAATTATATAAGCTTCCATGTTGGTTTTTTTGTAAGGGTATCTGTGTGAATGACTAAACTGTATTGTTTTTACTTAAATAGAACTGTAACTGGTTTAATATTTAAATTATAAATTTAGTAACTTTAGAATTGACTTTTTAATGCTAAATAAATTATTATACAATAATCGTCATCATCATCCTCCTTGAATCCCAGTTTAACCAGGGTCGGTGATTATAATACAATATTTACAAAAGAAAATAGTAACGTTACCTGTGTGAATGTGGTATCTCTGTTAGTTGCAGCGACTGGTAGCGGTGAGACGACCGAAGTGATGCATGAGTTCATTGAGGATGATGAGAAATCAGACGACGTGATCAGATGTGTGTGCAGCATATACCGCGATGAGGGCGTGATGATACAGTGCGAAAGATGCGAGGTAGGCTCTTATGACATCATCATCAGTTACTTGCGTTCTGTACAGAAATAGGGCGGCAACATTCCTCCATTAGTTTCTATCATCAGCAATCTTCACAGTGTCTTCCCACTCTTATGTAGATGAAGCATTTTCGACTGCACTAGCATTTGTTGGGTTTCTAGCTTTATTTTTGCTGTCCAGGTGTACAAGACATTTTAATAGTAGCACCTTGTTGTAATCATCGACTAAGGCTATTTGTTTGAATACTTTGAGGTTTTTATTTTGATTCAAATCAATTTGATGCTGTAATGTGTATCAATATACGTGCTAGCTGATACGATTGTAACTGCGTTACCAATAATATTGAAAAACTGGAAACGATAATGACAATTTGTTTTTGTGCAGAGCTGGCAGCATTGTGATTGTATGGGCTTGGAGGCGGCATTTGATGGCTATTTGTGTGATGTCTGCTCACCGAGAACTCTCAGCAGGGTAACTAGTCTTTATACTTGTCTCTTGGCAGCATAGAGATACCCCACCCGTTAGAAATAATTTCAAGGTTAAAAATTTCATGTTAAACTTTTGGAGCAATGCTGGGTAATCATAATGATAGTATCTTGTTCTTTAATTTCTTCACACTTTTGCAATATATTGCTAAATCTTAAGCGTACAAAACGTTTCATTTATGTTAATTTCAAGAAGGATGTAAGTCACTTTTTGATAATTCTTGCGTTACTGCAGTGTTGATTGTAGCTTCTTTGAAATGACAGTCTAATCAAACTATCACAAGAGACTACGAATTGGAATTTTTGATGAGTAAATGCTGCTCTTGCATTTGACCAAGATGATAATTATTGTTTTATATATGACTTCTGCAGTGCACTTGTTTTAAATCAAAATTTCTTTGCCTTATAAGATTATAAATTGGAAAATTTGTACCCTTACCGCTGCTCTATGAATTTTAATATTTTTAGAAACGTTCCAATAGTAAATTTACTCTGTTGAAAGTATTGACCTGTTTTAAATCAAAATTTCTTTGCCTTATAAGATTATAAATTGGAAAATTTGTACCCTTATTAGCATTGTTAGACAAATTTGACCTCTTAATCATTTCTAACAATACTGTTCATTTTGTGTAAAGATTCTTCTGTAAGATAATTTTAAATGTTTAAATGAAAATTTTAACTGTTAACAAATATTAGAGTTGTTTAACTAGCTGCGGTTCACCCTTTGCATTGCTCATTATATTCTTGTTTTTTTTGTTCATTTCTCTCTCTTTCTTTCTCTCTCGTCTGATTCCTTACAATAATGAACACAAGGCAATGTCAGGGGCGCTCATTTCATCTCTTCCTTAATTTCTACCTTAATTAAACTTTAGCGTGGGAAATTTATGGCGTCTGAGGGCGTTTCCTATTGCCCTCTTTAACTTCTGTTCTATAGCCCATGATACGATCACTTGATGCAGTTTATTAGTTGAACGTTTACGTGAGACACTTTTGAGTCCCCTACACGAACGCAGTGCAGAGAAAAGTCTGTATAATATATCGTTTAGTCTTGTTGCCTGACGCTCAGTTAAATCTTTTAACTACTTTCTTTGAGCTAATCTCAGTTAATCGTTCTTCATTGGAGTCAGCTTGTTACGTTGGTATTGCTGATCATATACATTAACTTATGGAGCTGTGTGATAGGATATGTCAGTGCTACGCATTGATAACTTAATATTGTAGTGCATTACCAATGTGAAGATACGTCCGTGCAAGGCATTGGTGGCTTAATATTGTAGTGCATTACCAATGTGAAGATACGTCCGTGCAAGGCATTGATGGCTTAATATTGTAGTACATTATCAATATGGTACTTTAATAGTGCAGTGCATTAATAGTGCTCTGTTCAGAATTTCATTAACTAATCTTGAAAACACTGTTTTCTTCTTTACACCTTACTCAAGTTGGTTTAAAAAAATCAACGTCTAGCTCTGTGCAGACATGCAAAAACAAGCAGATAGGCATGATAACGATTCAATCTTTAATCTTATTAACGTTATAATCTTGTATGAAAACATTTCAT